>OZ023274.1:1729628-1984123 GCA_964007475.1 Hybos culiciformis | reverse complement strand
TAATTTTTAGAAACTATATTTAAAAGTGTACAAACGAAGAAGTTCAAATTTACAGACGAAACGTTGAATTATAAGAAAACAAAAAAAAATGTTTCTCCAAGTTTCTTCCACATTTAAATTTGATGGTTGCATCAAAAAAAAACATATATATTTTCAACATTATTGGTGTGGTTGCAACTTATGAACACGCAGCGTATATTAATTTAATAATTTTATTCTATTTGCTAAACTAAACTGTAGCTTTAATAATTTTTAAAACATTTTCAGAATAATCGCAATAAAAATGTTAATGTTTAAAACAGAATATTGCTTTTTGTTTTTTTTTTTTTAGATCAATATCAATTAATAGATTATTCTATAAATGTATATTTAACTTGTGATGTAACAAAAATCAAAATTCAACTCATTTTATAATTAATAAAGTTTCTAGTAAATTCAAAAAATGTCACTTTATATACTTGTAGCTATTCCCGGAAGTGTAAGTAGAACTCGGCCTTCTTCAAAAATGACAAAATATGTTGAATGTTGGGGTGCTGATAAGCCATTTGCAAACATTGCTGAATCCAAATTGGCAAAAAATATAGGCCTAGCGGTAAGTAAAATAGGAAACTGGGAAAAATGCATGCGAAATATGAAGATTTTAATTAATGAATATTTATTTTTGTTTTCAGAGTATTGCAATGATAGAATCAAATTTATTACCACCAGAAAGACGTTGTTCAAATTTTAATTGTTTTGGCCCTCCCACTGAATTAAAACCAATAACTATGTGGTATCGCAATT
The DNA here is from genome assembly GCA_964007475.1 of Hybos culiciformis. Taxonomy (NCBI): domain Eukaryota; kingdom Metazoa; phylum Arthropoda; class Insecta; order Diptera; family Hybotidae; genus Hybos; species Hybos culiciformis. The sequence continues at coordinate 1,983,340 of OZ023274.1, read as the reverse complement.
CTCCCAGAGAAACAATGTACCGGGTACAGCCTGATCCACATTATCGTTATGATATGATATGTGCGTTCATTATGTTTGTGTCAATTTCTATAATTCAACTTGTTGTTGTTCATGGGTAAATATAGGAAAAATTTTTTTTTTTTTGCCTAACAATTGGAAAATATTAATTCAATTTTTTAATTTAAGTAACGTTGCCATTATGGGGATCATTTGGTTCAACATTGATTGCTCTAGGCCTATTTATGTACTTAAGTCATTCACAAATGTCTGAATCGGATTCGCCCGGTAGTAATGGACCAGGACAGACGATAGCAAGTAGTCGAATTATTCGAATGGTTATATTTTTAATAACAAATATTTTAATATCAGCATTTGCTGTATTTAGTGTGGTAAATTATTCATTATGTTTTTTTAAGCTTTCGAATACTAATTAATTTTTACAATTATTTCCTTAGTTCCAAAATAATTAAATTTTCTAAAAATTCTTGAAATTATAGATTCGTTCTTATATAGTTCTTAGAATCTTAAATGTAATTTTACAACAAATATCTAAATTGAAAAATCTTAGAAATATCAAAAATATTTCCGATTTTATTGCTAAAATATTTACAATACCTTTTTTTTAGATAAATTTTTCTGATGAATCTGAAATTATTAATGAAATTATTTATCAAAATTCATCAAATTTAATAAATATTACAAATATTATGAATGTAACAAATTCATCATCAGATATATACTTTCCACCTGAATTAATTGCGCCTTTAAATCCAAGAGCAAATACAGCACCGGCCTATTTATTATGTTGTGCATTAAGTTTGGCAGCAATTTCTGCATTTTTAAGAGCTGGCTTTATTTTAAAATTAGCTATTATGGTTTTGGCTGGCCTGACTGAATTTATTATTTTATATTGGAGTGATTTATTCACAGATTATGATAAAATATATGAAGGGTAAGTTCATTATATTCTGACTATACCTTTCTATTTACCTTTCCAATAAATAGTTTTTAATTTAAATTTTAAATTTTTATATACATAATTGTTAATTGAACTTTTCAGGTTGCCTTTAGCACTTCTGGGATTATTGCTTTTATGGCTAATAACAGCTGTTCTTCATACATTGGATCGCCAAGGTGAATATGTTGCACGAACAGACTTTTTATGGAAAGCAAAGCTTAAAGTTGAACAAGAGGAAGTTGAGACAATGAGAGGAATAAATAAGGTAAAAATAAAATAATAAGAATAAGAAGAAAAAATAACATATTCGATTTAGTGTGTTTTAAATTCAAATTTAAATAATTGAAGTGAATAATGAATCTTTGGAGAAAAATCTGAAAATTATATTAATTTATGTGTGAGCTAAATCTTTATGTATATTTTATAGATTTTGTTGGAAAATATTTTACCAGCTCATGTTGCTTCACACTTTCTGTTACAAGAACGAACTGCCGAGTTATATCATGAAAGTTATTCCGGTGTTGCTGTTATGTTTGCTTCAATACCAAATTATAAAGAATTTTATGGTGAATCAGATGTTAATAAACAAGGTTTAGAATGTTTACGCTTATTAAATGAAATAATATGTGATTTTGATAAAGTAAGTTTTTTTTTTTTCAAAACTATATAAATTTATAACTTATACCTACATTAGATAAGATTTGCTTAAAATTTAGAAGAATTTGTCAAAGAGTGTTATAATTGCTATATATATACAAGCTGATTAAGATTGAAATCATGTTAAAAAAGCTTATTTGATTTTAAAATTTTTCTTCCAGCTTCTGCTTAAACCAAAATTTAGTGGAATTGAAAAAATTAAAACAATTGGAAGCACATATATGTGTGCTTCTGGCTTAAGACCTGGAAAAGAAGATGGTCCCAATGTGAGTAGAAAAAATTTTTATTTAATGCAAAAATATCAAAAAATTAAGTTTTAGCTTCTTTACTTTTGTTGTTTGTTCTTTGTTTTTTTTTAATGCTTGTTTTTGTGGACTAAAATGATGTTAACTAATTTAATAATATTTTTTGTTTGACGTTTGGGATTTTGCTTCCGTTACACAAAATTGAATTATCAATGAAAAGTTACGAAATCCAGCGGTAAGTTAAAATTAACATTAATAATAAAAAAAAGTTTTTCAATTAATCTTTAATTTTTCACTTTTTTTTTTTTTGGTTTTCTTTACGAAAAAAGTTTTATTGATTTTTCTTTTTTGTTTTTAACATTATATATATATTCCATAAATTAGGTTACATTTTTTTTTTTAAGATATGATTTGTGAAAGTTAATGTCCCTAACATAGAAACATTTGGCATTTCTCTTATTTATATTTTGAACTCAAATGCCATTTATATTTCCGAGAAGTTCGGTGTACTCGCAATGTTAATGTCTTACAAGCCTAGATAGCATTAGATTTAGAGGCGAGTGAGGTAAAAAGTAACAAAATTGATAAATAACAAAATTTTTCAATTTCCTCTTACTCTGAACCGAAGCAAAAAATACATAAAATAGATAGGTATTAATAATTTTTTTTTGTTAATAATGTCATAAAATCTTAATCATCCCAGAATTTTAATATATAGGAAAAAAGTTTTTCAATCAAATTTTACGATTTTCTGTAATTTTTACATTATATCTTTTTTCTAAGTTTCTTCCGGGACGTAATATAAACAACAATATTATTCAAATAGGAATTATCATTAGGTTTTCTTACGGGTCATTATCTTTTTTCTTGCAAACTATATTTTTTGAGCTTTGATTCAAGCTTATTTAACAAAAAAGTGCTTAAAATTTAATTGCGAGCAAAACTATTGCATTTATAATAAATATTTTAGTGTTACGATAAATATATAAGGTATAAATATTTTGATAAATTTATTTCTTTTTATTTCATTTAAAATTTAGGACGAAAAGCGTACAGAAGAACATAATGTTGTGATTTTAGTGGAATTTGCTATTCAATTAATGTCCATTTTGGATTCAATTAATCGAGAATCATTTCAACGATTCAGATTACGAATTGGTTTAAATCATGGCCCAGTTATTGCTGGTGTTATTGGTGCCAATAAGCCACAATATGATATTTGGAGTAATACTGTGAATGTGGCTAGTCGAATGGATAGTTGTGGTGTGATGGGTCGTTTGCAGGTAAATAATAATCTATTTATTTTCTGTCATTTTTACAAAATTTAAAAAAAATTTAATTATGTTATTTTTCATTACAGACCACCGAATCAACAGCAAAAATATTAATGGATGCTGGCTATTCTTGTGAGTGTCGTGGACCAACTTTTGTAAAAGGTAAAGGTACACTGACAACATATTTCGTCAAAACCCCATTTGATGATAAAATTTAAAATTAAAAAAACAAAAAAAAAATTAACACCTATTTATTATTTATTATAAGTTTAACATTATAACTAAAAATTAAAATATATTTAAGAATTAAAGTTAAACCGTATATTTAAAGATAAAATATATATCTTATAAACTTAAAGAGAAATATAATTTAAAACCCATTATCATAAAAATAAAACAAGATATACATACATCTCATGCATAACCTATTTGTATATATTATATAGTTTCATTTTAATTATAATAATACCTAGAAAACTATATCAAGAACTATCAAGAACTGAACTTTTATGTGAATCTTTCAGATAAACAATCTCTATACAACATTATATAACTATATTATATTTATTTTTTTAAACAATACTTTTACAAAATAATAAAAATCCTGTACACATTTTATATTTTTACAAATTTTTTGAATAATATATAAATTAAAATTCTTTCTATTTTTTTTTTTGTTGACAAGAAGTGTAAAATTATTATAATATTAATATGAGCAACTACATTTAAAATTTGTTTTAATTATAATTAGTGCAAAAATAATTTATAAATCGGTGGCAAAATTTCTTGAGTGCTCCTAACAACAACATTTCGAGTTTCTCATTTGCTTACATTGTATGCCAGTTTTTTCCTAACCCTGCTGTCTTTAACAATATTTTGATGGAAATTGAAATAATTATGCTTCCTTTAAATGTCAGGAAACACTATTGAACTTTGAGCCATCGATACTGTAAAATGATAATGAAAAGTACATAGATAAATCATATCACTTTTTTTTTAAATAATAACCAAAGAATAAAATCCACTGGTCAGTGCATCTCTCAATTCTCGTCTTAGAATATGTTTTTCTAGTCAAAAATAAATAAAATGGTATAAAGTTTCTATCTGTTAGATGCCAACCACTGAATTCTTTTTCCTATTCATTTACATTAAAAAAAAAATAATATAATGTACATTGTACGTAAGAAATTATTTTATATCTTTTCTTCATCCGATGAAGATTTTTATTTACAAAACATTAAATTTTATGCACATTCGTTGTCGTCGTTCAAAGTGCATATTTTTACTCTAAATCCATATTTTATGTTTAAAAAAAATTTCATCAATCATCAAAAACAACATTTTGTATGAAAAGAAAAGATACAAATTTCAGAATAGTACTGTAAAAATTTTTACAGAAAAGATTAGAATACAAATTTTATTTTATCGTCAAAATAAATGAATGATTATGATATATTTTTCAAATATTTTTCTTATAAGATATTCTTAATTTTTATTAATTTATGTGTTGTCTGTGTTACTCAGCTTTGTCTTATACAAGAATTTTATAATTTTATGCTCTGCTAGAGATTATAAATTGTGAACTTTTTCAATAAACACAAAGGTTTGAATATGACCAAATTTAATCTGGATTAAAAGAGTGTTTAGCGTCTCACAGTGACATACTGCTGAAATGTTTAAACTCTGCGCTTAAAAGATTAAAGTTGAGTATATCATTCTATCAAATTTATATTTTCTGTAAAATTTATTTTCTAAAACCTAGATAAGTTAGAATTAAACAAAAAAAAACGTTAAGCATTTATATATTATAATTTATTATTTTAAATTTGTTTGTTATATCGTTAATAGTTAAATTTATGCTTTAATATTTAAAGAAATAATTTTATTGAAAAAAAAAAAAAACTTAATTCAAATTCGGAAATAAATGCTTAATCAATGGATTGATTCTTAATCAATTGTATTACAATAATTGATTTTTTTAAGTTTATAAACAAAAATTTTTCAAAAAACAAAAAATTTTATATCCGAATTTGCATTTTATAAGTTTTTAAACAGTCAAAAATTAACAAATAAAAATATTTAAAAAAAAAAAAAGAGGAAACTATAGACCTGAAAATAAAGCACTTTCTACACTTTACGTGCTCAACAACTGTTTTATGTTTATATATAAGTGTTTCACAATCATATACGGGTATTTCCTGTAGCTTTTATTATATAATTCAATATTACTAATAGGCTTAATTTATAATTAATACATAATATAAAAAAGTTTATTATGTACTGCATCTTTTAAAATTAAATGAAAATCATTCGGAAATTAGAATCATTTATAATACAGAAATTTTTAAGTAATACAGTTCTAAGTTAGAAATATTAGAAATGGAAGCTGCTAGATGCTTTAAATTAGTTTCTTGAAGTGAAAATTCAATAAATATTGATAATGTTTTGTCTCTAAATCAAGGATATAAATGAAGGAAAATGAAAAAGAAAATTAATACTATTGAGTTAAAAATTCTAATTTTTTGAGTGATTTTCAATAAATTTTTCGAAACCCAAAATTTAAATATACTACATAAACAAAAATATTTCAAAAAAATACATATATTATTATATAATTATTTTAAATGTATATATTGGAAAATAAAAAAAATATTTTAGGTTTAAAAATAAAAAATATTAATTTAGAAATTTAGATTATTGAATAATATTTTTCGCCTAAAATTATGCAATGCTTTTAAAAAACATAAACATATATATTTTATATTTTTTGAGATAGAAAGTTTGTTAATTGTTTAATTTGTCAACATTTTTTGTTATTTATTTTTATTTTAATTTTTTTTCTAAGACGACAAAAAAAAAAATTAACTCAATAATTATTATGTAATTTTAATTTTATCAAAATATATAAATAAATAAATATTTTTTGAATAAAAGTAAAAAAGAAAATTTCTTTTTATTTTGGCAAATTATATTTTAGCGCAGCTTTAAAAGGATTAATTTTATTCTTGAAAAAGTCAAACAGTCGCATAACAGAGGTGAGTGAAACCACTATATTTCAGTCAAAATATAATTTAATGAAACATAATTTGAGAATTAAAGTAATTAATATAATAACTTCGGTAGATTTACCAATATCAGAAGGAACTCTAAATAACTTTAATCAACAAATATGATTTTATGATTGCAACCTTCTCGCCATTAAATAAATATCAGAAAATATTACCTACGAATTAACTGACATTTTATGTATGTAAATTTATTTATTTAAATTTTATAAAGTTACTAAATTATATACAATGTCAGATTTTGTTCGCAATAACATAATTTTTTACAAAAATTCAAAGTATTTATTTCATTACAAAGGATACAAAAAAAACCTAAACATTAAAGTATAATATACAAATAAATATTACGGTGATAAATTAAGTTGCTTAAGCATTCCCTAGAGCAAAAAATGTAACATGTTACTTTTAATTTTGAAAAACATAAAAATAACAAAAATTTTTTGAAACAAAACAGATGTTATCATCATCATTTAAAACAAAAAACGAAGAAGAAACGAATATCTCATTGGTACGGTTGGTGTAAGGGAAAATAGACATAAAAGAAAATATCAAAATGTTTATGAGAAAATAACAAAAAAATCTTGCTTTGCATGCTTTCCCATAGTTACTCCCATTGTAATGCGTTAAAATTTTTAAGTTTCACTAATACTTTGTTCAAACCTAAAAATATATCCGGAAAAAAAGTGTACACTTCTAAACGTACTTTTCATACACAAGTATAGTGGAAAGAATTTGATTTTTCTGGAAAAACTTAGTCTGTTGTACAATGTATAATGCACTAATTTAAAAATTGATAGATTAAGCCTTATAAGGATTTGAATATTATAAACTTCAACAGACATATAAGTACAGAGTTTTGTTTCCTCTCGTATTATTAAATTAGATCAAAAATTAATTAAAATATAATTCGTCAGCTGAGAATTCTTTTAGTTCATACGACATTTCGAGGATTTTTAATTAAGTATGCTGTTAAAGGTTTTAAAGCACTCGCTTTCTGAATTTCTGACCCATTTGTCTGTATGCTAAGATATCAAAATATCACAAAATTTTTTATTTTAGATTTTGTATGATATGGCACTGCTGTTATTTCAGTACAAAAATAGATTTTTTTTTTCAATATTTATAATATTCGATATCCACTTATTTTTAGGTTATGGAATACACTGAACACAAACAAATTTTTGAATGTATGAGGTGGAATAAAATCGTGTTTTGAGTTGTCTTGATTGACATAGCTTCCTTAAACATCATTTATTATTATCTGAGTGTCTAATTCATAACAGAATTCCTAAAATATTAATCTTAGATACAAAAAGCATCACTTTTCTCGCCAGTTGTAATAAAACTTTTATCTTAACTTTCAAATGTGATTTACTTGAAACTACATCAATGTCGTATGGACTAATAGAATTGTCTAGCCGATGAAATACATGTTCATGGCAGATTATATATAAATTTCCCACATTAATTTGAAAACCGAAAGTAATATAGAAATTTATGATTTCTAAAGATTAAAAAGGATGTTGCACGTTGCACTATATAAATATAATTAAACACTTTTTCGATATGTCATAATCGTTATCACCATAATAGCAACAATATAACATTAAAACAATATAATAATAATTAAATTTTCAATATATTCTATATAGATATTTAAATTTTTTGGTTTTAAATTATCTGCCCTACTGTTGTGGTAATTTTTGGCTTTGGTACAGTTCATAACATCATATAAATTTATAATTAATTTTGAATTAATTTAGTTTCTGGTATTTTTAATAATCTCACATATTATAAATTCATTTATGGTTATAATGTTTGTTCTTCTATTAAAATTATCTTCTTAACTTTAAGATAATTAAAACCGTAATAGCAAAGAATAATTATCGTAAGAAGGAAATTTAAATGAAGACTGAATTTTCGAAATTACTACTTTTAAACTCCACTCAATAATAAACTTTTTACGTGTACTAAATATGGTACACATAGAAATGAAAACATTTTTGAAACTTTTAAAAAATAAAACATATAAAAAGAAAATAATTTTCTTTTTCAAGTAAAAAAAAACAGATGTTTTCAGATTACTTCTTTTTTTTTTATTTAAACTTTAATGAACCCTAACTTTACCACCTGTAATATATAAATAAACCCTTTTTTTCCTATAATTATGGAAAGAATAAAATGTTAAAAAAAATTATTAAACAGAAAATAAATAAAAGTTAAATGAATAACAGTTTAACATAATTACTATTTGTTTATCCGATTTTTAAATACAGAATACAAAAAAAAGGATCATCTGAATAAATCAATATCCTTTTTTTTTGCACATACATATATCCTTTTAATATGGATTCTATCTGTATACATAAGATTAATTTATTTGTGAAAAGAAGAACTTGAATCAACTTAAACTTGAAACAGGGAAAAAATATATTTTTAATGAAAAGTTAAACGATGAATATAGAATGAATTGATTAATTAGAAGTGATTAGAATATTATTTATATAAATCTCTAAATAAATTACAATGTCTTTATTCTTATACCTACACATATTACTAATCCTTTTTCCAATTACCGAAGGTAAGACGAAGTTTTTTTTTGTGAACCCAGCCAAAAAATCCTTTAACATTGTCCGAAGTGATCCGAATCGAAGTTATCTTCCTAAAAACCCTACATGGTTAATATTAACTTTTTTCAAATATTTGCAAAAAATTTTAAATTTTGAAATAAAATTGTGAAACACTATCAAAAAATCTCATAATCCTTAATATATACATACACAGGGACATAATCCTCTTTACATAACAACAGTAATATTTTTCCTTTTTAATTGTACCTAAATTTAAAATATTTCAAAGAAAATTTCTTAAATTTTATATTGTTGCGATTTCGATGCGATTAAATCTTTAGAAAACCTTTCCAAAAAGTTTCCCAAAGAATTCTTTAAAATTCTTTAAAATAATAAAGCTTTATCCTTTATCAAAAAATTTTTTTTTTTGCATGTTTTATTTTCAAAAAATTTGAAACAAGAATTTGGGGGAAAAACAAAAAAAGAAAATGAAAAATTGTTAAAATTTTTATTTATCGCATCAATTTTTATTTATTTTTTTTTTTCGTGTTTTTCGTTTTTAAGGATATACAATTTTTATAATATTAAGATAATATCTCAACATAATAGAGGCTATTACGAATATATATCTTTTCTAGCTTTAAATATGAACATTTATACATTTTTATCTTTTTTTTAGAAACTAATCGACAATTGGAGTTGGTATTTAATTTTGCAACGACTGCTGCTTCCTGTAGTTAGATACTTGTATCTATGAATTAAATGTTCAGTTCATCCTCCTTACAATAATTCAATGAGAGAATGTCGAGAAAATACTTTATTATAAATCAACTAATTTAATTTTTATTTTTTTTTAATTATTTTATTTATATATATTTGATTAGCTCAATTAGATGTTCATTCATTTAAAAAAAAAAAAAAAAAAACATAAATCATTTATTTACTGCTTATCGTCAGTTGTGTGCGTATTTCCTATTTTCCAATACAATTTTCTTAAATTACAATTAAATTGGTGTCAGGATAATGAAAATTTAATTTCCATTTTTATTCTATCCATTTTTTTTCTCTTCATTCATTATTCTGAATCAAATTAATATTGTAGATAGAATTTCTGTGCTCCTCTAGTTAAAATTCTATATATATATACAATTTAATTGGCTTCTCATGAACCATAAATAAAATGTTTTTCTTAATAAGTGGGTATTTAATGAAAAAGTGATAGGTTCATTTAACAACATTATTATTATTATTATTATTTTATTCATTTTCATTGAAACTGTTGAAAAAGAAAATTATTTTGATAAGGTTGGAGGGTGAAGTGAATAAGGATATAACAAAGAAGATCTAGAACTTTTAAAAGTATCAAATAATATTCAATACGGGCTCATTAAGACCATTGTATTGACGCAGTATTATGAAGTCCTATCAGTTCATTTTATACGAACGAAGGCTTTGTAGTTCTTTATGATCTAAATGAGTAATTTGTAGTATTATTCGTATAGCTAGTTAATTTCCGGTCAATAGGAATTAGTTATCATAATGAAGCTTCTAAAAACCAATGTTTACTATGCCTAAATTATGCACTTTGCTCTTATTATTTATACAATGCATATAATTTCGAACTAATTCAAATAGTAACATTGCGTCAGAGTAAACATATTTCTATAGTAGAGTAACAAGGAATAACGAAAATTTTTATGCAACAAAAAAAAAAATTCACCTCCCTCTTACAAGGTGCCTTTCTGATTCCTTTTACTTAATTTTTTTTCGCAGGTTTTTTTAAAATCCAAAATTAAGTACTTTTTTAAGAACAAAGTGAGTTCATTTCGTTTTATTTTCGACTTAAAACTATTTTCTTATTTTTAAAATTTTTGAAAACCGTAAAATTACTTATATTTTACAATTTTTTTAATTTTTTGTAAAGACAAAAAATTATCATAGTCACCTGGTTCTTTTATAAAATAAATGCATTGTTTACATTTATTTGGCCTTAAGCGCGTCATAGTTTCCCTTTAATACTCAATACTAATAAATAAAAATCATATGATTTTTGTTTTGCTTTAATTTTTCGATTTTAAGGATGTGAAAATTTTTTTCAAGCTTAAAGCTAATTTGAATTTCAACCGCTAGTGATTTAAATGTGAGAAATTAAAATAATAATTTAAATTAACTTTTACCAATTTTTTAGTTCTCAATTTGATGAATTTTAAACAGTTTGAAAAATGTAAATTAACAGTTCCTCCTATTAAAATATTACAGGATAGGTTTGCTGAAAATTTCGATTTACATGTAACAGAAAATAATTTAGTAAGTAAATTAGCTTCCCTTCTTACAAACGTTGAATGTAATTTCGAATGTTGTGAAAATTTTAATAAAATTTATTTAATTCATTTTTTCATACGTGTGCGCATATATTTCATTTTTAATTTTTTTAATAAAAATGTAAAAATTAGAAAAAATAGAAATAAAATGTTGTCTGTGATGAGTTTATAAAATTAAAAGTCTTGTTTTATTTCGTAACTTTTAAAAAAGCAACCATCTCATCCCTGATCATTTTTATTCAACACAATGATAGATTTTGAGTAAAAAAAAACATAGATTTTTTGGCGGGACGAAATAAATTTTCTATGGCAGATACTTTACTTTATGAAATAGGTGTACAATGCATTGCGTTTATATTGAACTAATCCTAATAGTTTTTGTTATTAAATTGGAAAATTTATTTTCCAATAGATAAACACAGTTGGGAAATAAAAAATAGCAATATAATGAAATTTATTGGAAGAAAAACTTACGGGATGTTCTATTTTTTTTTTATTTTAAATTAAAAATAATGGTATAGCCATAGTGCATAGTATATAGGATTAACTAAAACGATTGTATATAAAACTCTGAGGATTGAACATAATAATACAATATATGTATGTGATAGAAAAAAGTTAAAAATCATCAATTTTAAAATAGAACATATTTTATAACCATTTTCTGTTAAAAGGATTAAGGGTTTAAAAGTAAAATCTCGGAAATAACGTTAAAAAATAACAATTTGATAATTAATTGAGTGGCGTCATGCTCTTAGAAGTACAAAACATGAAAATGTTTTGGAACTAACTTTCGAATATAATATAAAGAATAGAAACACCATTTACCAAATTTCTCAAAGGAATTTTTATTTTTTTATTTAAATATGATTAAAGGCTTCGATAGAATTTCGATTGAGAAACTTAAAAAAAGTATTTACCCTGCGATCGAGACAATTAAGAATAAAAATATTTTCAGCCGAAAAGTAAAAAACAAAAATGTGTTCTATACTTATTTATTTTATTTTAATTAATTTCTTCGAAGTTTTCAAGTATATTTTGTCTCAAAAACAAATTAAAACCACATTTTATACATATAAATTATACAAAACACATTTTCAAAGAATATTATTTTATTTTATAATTAAAACAATTTTCTGAATCAAAAAATAAAATATTTATATGTATTTCTTTTTGACACCACAAACAAAACTAACTAATGGTTCACAAGGTTTCTATTATTGTAAGATGAGGTGTTTATAACTAAGAAAAAGTTATGTTTTCTTGTTACTTTCTTGTTGAAATCAAATTTATTCTTTCTTAACACCTATCTAATTAAAAAAAAATAGAAAAAAGATATTATACAGGTATGACATAAAATGTTTTAAGAAACAGTAATTCATACCGTCGGCATTTGGAAAATATTAAGGAAAATATTTGTAGTTTTTATTTGAAATGGAAATTTTTTAAGTCCTTTATCCAGTACGGATTTTTTGGACGAATCTTTTAAAAACTATTCAAAATACATGGCACTACGAATCTTTAAACTGAAATGACGCAATTAAATATAAAAAACATATTTAAAAAAAAAAATTTAATTTCCTTTCAAAAAGCACTTAAAACTTCAAATTTGGGCAAATTGTCATAATATCGAAATACTGCATACCAGGGCAGTGAGCACACAACTTAAAAGAAAATTTTAAATATAAAATCAAAAATTAATTTTCCCTCGTAAAATTTTAATGACTTAATAGTATTTTAGATAGAACTAAATTTTAATTTTTAGTTTTAAAAATAAAACAAAAATTTTTATTTTTGCCAATTAAATTGACAAATTACGAAATTAAATTTATAGGTATAAAATTATAGGAATTATATATACATTAAGGATTTTAAGTAGAAAATAAATTATTTTCTGCTCTGTACATAATAATAATGCCTAGAATTAAATGAAATAAAATGGAAAATTTTAATATAATTTATACATACAAATAAGTAACTATTCCAATTAAATTGATAATCATTTAAATTTAAATGTATAATTAATTTTATAGATTTTTTTATTGAATTATATTATTTTAATTGTCATTTTTCATTTAAATGAAACTCATCTCATATTTAAATAAAATATATTCATTTATCCTTTTCGCCTGAAATAACTCAATACTTATATAGAAAACTCATCCAGAATATTTATGTATGTGGAATAATTTTCGCTTCAAAGAATTAAGATTACTTGTACTTCTGTTCTCTTATAACGCAGAACATCGAACAGTACTACCGATGGTGTCATCAAGCTGACATAAAAAAAAATGTGATTTGTTGTTTTTAACAATTTTGACATTAACTTGTGTATAGCACAAATCATTCAAGTGAGAATTTTTATCTTGGTATAATACTATGTAAAATGAAAACCAAAATGAAAATTTTTAACCCTGATAATAAAATTTTCACATGAATGAAATTTGATACGAGTGAAGGTAACGATGTATGTGTAAATAAATCTGTGAAAATGAGTTATGGAATATTTATTTTTTTTTTAAATTCAATGTACAGTGCATGCATGCATGCATTATATATCTTGTTCCCTGGCAACTCATTTAAAAGAAAAGTATTTTTTTCATTTTAATTTTAATTTAAATAAGATAGATTCTGGCTAGACACATAAAATAAACTATAAGCATAATTAATAATTAGAATTACTCTTCGTTTTCCATGTAACATAAGCTATACGAATAATCTTCTAATGACACATAAGCACTTTATACATATGCATTACATACATAAATGCTTACCAATTATTTTTATTTTGATATTTAAAGTATTCCAATATTTGCTTCAATTTAAAAATTCTTAAATTTTTTTTTTTTTTTTAAAACAACGAAATATATGTTTGTATGTCAAAATGTCAAGAATAACTTCATCTAACTTAAATTTGTGAAAGAACAAAAAGGATAATCCTAAATCCTTGACATTAAAAGGAAAATACTTTAAAAATTTATTTCTTTTTAAATATTGAAGAAAATTTTTTAAAGTTCTTAAAAGAAAATCTAAAAATCCACAGGAAGAAAATTTTAATAATGTACAAATCATACAAATTTAACACAGATATAAACGAAATTATTCTGTTTTGAAAAATAAAATAAATAAATACCAAGATAATTTTCTCGAAATTAAGAACTGTTTTAATTATAATTTTCCAAATAATTTGTATTTATGATAAAGTAATAAATAATCGGAAAATTAGATCTTTTTTTGAAATAAATTAATTTTTCAGAAAATATTAATTTGAAATTCAACAAGTTTGCCATTTAAAGAAAAATTGTATATTTTATGCCATAATTTACATAATACTTACATATGAAATATATACTTCTTGTAAGCTAATTACCAATTAAAGAAAAAACATTTTATTTATATATACAAATATTTTCATCTTTAAATATTTTTTGTTAAATTTGTTTACCATCTGACTAGGGTAACTTTTATTGTATATTCCATTATACTCATAATAATAATATAATTTTAATTAAATTTCTCAGACCTTAAAATAATATTTTTTTTATTTATGATGAGTTTATAAACAGACATCAGGGACCTAGTCTTTAAAATGAGAATGGTTCTAAATGGTTCTAAATCAATTGCAAGGAGAGTCCATATATTTGAGTTTGTCTTGATAAATCAAAAAAAAAACCAAACTCAGTTAGTTCAGATATTTAACTTTGTTAGCTATTTGTTTTATTTCATCTATGATTATTTTTTTCCAATAGACAGTAAAGTGATATTTATATCCAAAATTTTGACAATTTTTAACCAATATTTTTATCATTTTTTATTTTTGATACTTACATTTTTATTCGCATTTAACTTTACTTTACTTTCGCATACGATAAAGCAATTTATGTTTACTTTATCCTTTTTAAGATATATTTAATATTCCTTTAAAAAAACACACATTACACTTCTCAATTTTTTTTTTTACTTAACATATATTTAAAAAAAAATAAATGTATAGTTAAACTAATAAAATACAATATTTTTTAACTTAACACTAATATAAACTTAGGTACATTATTGAGTTTGTATATCGTATACAACATTATGTATATGTGAAAACTAATTTGTAAAATAAACACTTTATAAAAACTTTATCTAGTGAGACCATTTTTTCTTTTTTATTAAGGAAAATGTTTTAAATTTTCATTATGGTAAAAAAAAAAAAATGTAATAAATTATCATGATTATTATTTACATAAATTTATCTTATATGTTTTATGCTTTAATCAATTTTAAAATAATATATTTATATTTTTAAGTATATACGATAAGAAAAATAAATACGTATTCCTTGTTTAATACTTGAGAGTGAATTTGGCTTGTATAGCAACGAAATTTGATTATTTTATAATCATAGTTTACATACTTAATTTTTAAAAAAAATTCAATTCGATTAAAAAGTTATTTTCTATTGCTACAAAAACTTATTGACATATTACAATTATTTAATTCGGCTTCGGAAAATGTATACATTTATATTTTTTAAAATCCCTTATTTCAATACCATCATATGTCTTTACGGATATTATCACCTTAGAGACTCCAGAATTATGTCATTCTTTGATTCTTCTTATGTTTTGTGTCCCTTACTTCTATATTAAATATTACTAAATTTTCTACCTTCATTCATATCATCTATTACATACTAAGATTCGAAATTTTATCGTATCATTACACATCATTGAAGATTTTTTTTTTTTTGCAATCATATAATTTATCTTGTTTTTTTCACAATTTCAATATTTGGTTTCACAAAGAAAACAAGAAAGCTTTCTAAGAAATTTACCTTAAGTTGAAATATAACATAGATTAAAATCAAAATTATAAATTTGCAATTGAGATAACTCTGAATGATATAAAGATAAGTAGGCAAACAAAAAATACCTATTGACATCATTGACATCGAAACAAGAAGAAAAAAAAGAAGAAATAAACAAACAACTTGTTGATCTAAAATTTAATCTAGCGTAAAGTGAAAAACAAGTTAAATTTAACATGGTATTTTTTTTCTTTTACATAAATTGAGTTTAATAACATTAATTGATTGACTATGATAATATTATTTTTCGGGAAAGAGGAAAAAAACCATATAAACAATAAATTTCTAGCTTTAATTAAACCTTCTGATTAAGAACTTTATAATATACACAACTTAATTGAGTTAGAGAAAATAAATAAGACATTTTAATTTCTGAAGGCTCTTAATATTAAAGCTAAACTTAATATTAAAATTATAAAATTAAATTCATAGAAACTTTCTATTGAAAAAAGTTTTCCAGAAAGGGAAAAACAACGAACGAACTGAAACAACTTTGATTTAATAAATTTTATAATTTCAAATTAAAAAAAAACAATAAGTGTGTTGTATACATTTAAATGAAAAAGTTTATAAATTCAATTATATTTAAAATTTAAATGGATTTACATTACATCCAAATTAATTTTATTAAATTTAAAATTATATATTATAGTTAAAGAAAATGACAAAATGAATTAGTATAGTTATTTATGGAATTTTGAAAAAGGTTAATATTTATATATCTAAAACGCCTTCAGTTAATAGGTAATAAAGTTAGTGTCAAAACGAGATCTAAACATACATATAGTAATTTTGTAGTCGTTTTTGGCTAGGCTTGAAATTTTTAAAATTCATATTTTACTGCCATAGTTTAGATTAGTTAGCCTAGTTTAGATTGTGCTAAATTCAATGTACTAATTAATTTGTTGCTGGCTAACGATGCTTAAAGTATTTTCATTAAACTAAATAATCTGTTTGTTTATATATTATGCCAATGAATGTTGCATAAAGAGTGCAAGTTGTAAAGAGTCTAATTCAACTACAAGGTTATAGCTCGTTGCATGTAACAGATATGTATAGGGAGAATTGTAAACCAGTTTTGAACTTAACTATTGCTCTCACTAAATTCTTTTTATTTTTATTCCAAACTGAGATTTTTAATTGAAATTTCCATCAATCAAATAATTGCATACAATTATAGTATTTTTATGTATTAAAAAAAATAAATATTTTTCTTTTAAATTTCGAAGCGAAATCAAAAACTTCTACTCAAACAGATTCCATAATCCTTAAAAAAAATATAAAAAAAAAATTCAAATAATGAAAAGGATTACATAAAATATTTTAAAAGTTGAAAAGTAAATGAAAATAAAAACTAGGGCAAAAATTTTAACATCATTTTTCTTTCTGGCATTGATTTTATTTTTTTTTAAAAAAACGAATTGACATAAATTGCAAATTTATAGTTTTAATTTAAAGTAAGAGGAATTTTGAATATTATATCAATGAATATACCATCTTCCTTATTCCTGGAATAATATTTGTACAGGAGTATATTTTGAAAATTTAATTAAATTTTATATTGCGTATCAAATTTAATGAAAATTGCAAGTTTGTAAATATGTTTTCAAAACAAACTAAAAAGAGGATATATATAAAAAAATTTAATTTTGTTCTTCTATTTTATTTTGCTAAGTTCATCCATTTCTCGTATTTTGAAAATTTGTTTATTTCATTCATTTCGTTTGTTGTGAGTGAAGTGAAGTGAACAACAGCGAAAAAGATAAATAAAAATATTCGCAATTTAAGAACTTATTGAGGGCATAATTTTCTTTTTTTTTACCAAGAAGCTTATTATATACTTTTCTTCACAGAATTATTAACAAAAATCGGAAGAAAAATATTTTTTCCGGTCAGAAATTGTTTCTTTTTATCATAAATAACCTTCAATATAGAAAATTTGTTTTTTTTCTTTCAACAAAACCTTTTTATTTCATTAGAACTTTTTTTTTCTACGTTTGAGAAAATTTTATATAAATTTTCTTTACACTCAGTTTGATACCTGCTTTTAATAAAATTAAATAATTCAGTCAGATAAAAAAAGAGAGAAAATAATATTAGAAATAGTGGTTTAGGTGAATAGTGGAAATGTTATATATAGTTTCGAAGTTTTGGAACAAATTCGTTGGGGCTACATTAAAACAGCATTTGCAAGAATGAATTTTAATTTCTACATAATGTATAAAAAAAATTACTAATCAGTTTTCTACAATAGTTTTACTATTTTTTTCCCTGAGATGGAAGCGAAGTGTCAAAAGCCCATTTTGAAAGTGCGTTTTATATTCTCATTTTTAAGTTTTAGAGACAGCTTCTTGTCGTATAAATATTTTCTCCACTATTAATCGCAGGAAAATATTTTTAATTTATTTTAATTACCAACTTAAAAGTACTGAATTTTTACAAAATTATATTTTATTGAAATCAACTATATTAGTTAATAGTTTACTGTTTTACTTCATCCGTTTATCCGAACACATAATTTTTTTTAATCTACATAAGAAAAACAAAAAAAAAAAAACCAAATTTATTTTAATATCCTGTTTAAAAGAGGGACAATGAAAGAAAAGCCAGAAAAACCAAAACTCATTTAGTTGTTATTAAAAAAAAAAAAAATACTTTAAAGCATAATTAATTTGTTTAATCGATCGTATTAAAAAATTAATTTTGTTCGAATGAATTTTTTTTTTTTGACAATAATTACAAATATGGTTTGTTGAAAATAAGTCACCTTCAGAAATTTCCATATGCCAAAAATGTGTAGGATCAACATCTAAGCGAACTGGAATCTAGAATGTCTAAGCGTTCAAAATTTACCATAAATATTGGCACAATATATAGGTATATATTTATTCAAAAGTAAGTTAACATGAATTTTGAGAACTTCTAGTTTTCATGAAAACACTAGAATTAAATGCTGTACAACTTTATTTTATATATTTCTCATTGATAATTTTCTCAGTCTCTGAAAAATAATAATCAAATTTTTTATAAACATTCAGATATAAACATATTGATTTTCAATATTGAAATAACTTATTTGTTTTGTTGACAACTATGCGATTCCAGAGGCTTCGATTGAACATCTTTCATTGGGCTTTATAACTCAGTATAAAGTTCGCTTTTCTTCCTTGAAGTTCAAAATTAAAAGTATAATCGAAAACAGTTGACGGTAGATCGACAAACATTTAAAGATCGACAAATTGGCCACGTTTGACTTATTATAATCAAAAGCTTATTATACTTCTGATTTAAACCCAGTTACAAAATGTATTAACAATCTGGTTTTAAGATAAACATAATGTAAGCGCGATTAAATATAATATTATCAGTAAACCTTCTAATTTTTTTTATATTAAGAACTAAATTTGTATTTATCCAATAAATACCTCTCAGCTGGAGATCAATATATTATGTAAAAAAAAAACTAATTAGAATATACATAGGATTAATAGGTAGATTCCTT
Organism: Hybos culiciformis; assembly: GCA_964007475.1. NCBI lineage: Eukaryota > Metazoa > Arthropoda > Insecta > Diptera > Hybotidae > Hybos > Hybos culiciformis. The sequence continues at coordinate 1,963,893 of OZ023274.1, read as the reverse complement.
TTTTTTTTAATTATTAAATTTTTTTCATATTTATAACAATTCTTTTATTAATTAATCTAAATGTAAATTAAATTATTAATATTAAAAAAAAAATCTGCAAGCATAATGACTAAACATTAAAAAAAAATTACATAAAGCATAAACATAAAAATATTTGCAAACAACAATATTTTCATGAAAAATTAAATAAATAAATCGTTCCCGAGAGTTTTTAGAAAATTATTATATCAAACAAGAATTTTCTTTTTTCGCATAAAAAATAAAAGCAGAATATATGTAAATTTTTAAAGAATGGCATTAGAAATTCTTAAATCATATATATAAAAAAAAACAAAAATAATTATATAATTTTTTTAGAAACATTATAAAAATATGAATTTTTCAGATTTAACTCAAACAAAAATACTGTGTCAGTTTGGGTACCGGTTCATAGGACTTAAATATAGAGTTACATAAATTATAGAAATACATAAATTTCAAACATTATCTGTACACTATTTTACAGTCTGTTAAGTTCTATTTCTTCCAAGTTTTGTTAAGCCACACATATAGTTCTTGTTAATTAAAACTTATTTTAAGAAAAAAAAAAACACAGGAATGTTGCAAACAATTTATATACCCATACATTTTTTTAAAAGAATTAAACATATTTTTCTTTGTAATTTTTTTCAACATTATCTTATTTAAATCGCATATGATTTTAATTTTCTTATTCTTTATTTTGAATACCATTTTATAGGCACGTACTTGATTTGTGTACATATAAATATGTTGTACATACTCTACAATGTACACACTATAGATAAATATGTTGCATAAGTACATTATGTTGTATATATGGAAAAAAGTATATATATGTATTTTTTTTTATTTTTTTTTTTGTTTCGTGCTCATTCTAGTAAACAGAAAATATGAAAAAAAAGCAAATTTTTGTTTATCATTGAAAACCTTTCATATATTTACCATAATCTCTCCTGCCAGTTTAAATTTCTTTATTTTATAATAAAAATTATCTCCAATATCTTGGAATTTTACTTTATATTTTTTTGTTCCTCGTATATAATTTTGTTAAATCATATATTTTTGTAATCAGTCAAATATATACGCCTTAAGTTCTATATGGATTATATAAAATATGAACTGTTCATTTAGTTGTACAGAGATGTATGTATGTATATTCATAATTGTCAGCTAGAATGAGCTTTCAAAATTATTACAAATTAAACATCTGAAGCAAAAAAAATATATTATTGGTTTTGATAAACTGTGGTACCTACCTGTGGTAAAAAGTTTATGACTTATTGACTTAACTATTTATGTACGTGCTAAAGAATCTCCTACTGTTCTGCTCGTAAATTGACATTGCACAAAATCTGAAATTCTAAGATTCAATTAAAGAAATAATTAAAAGTCAAATTAAAATTAAAGAATTTTTGTGCAATAATTGTTCATATTTGAAGTCGGAAGATACGTCTGATCGCTCGTCCTTGTTTAATAGCTAACTATATCTTGACATTTATTATCCTCTGATAAAGTATTAAACTTGTAAAATTACCAAAGTCGATAATTTATGAAAAATGTATAAAATGAAATTTTCTATTTAATGATATAATGCAAAATTTTCCACATTTTACTTGCTTGCTTTCTTTATATATATTTAATTTAAATTAATATATTTACTGTGTGTGATAAATTGTTGGATTGAATTCAATTTTCTCAATATAATAAATTTATGTGAATATCAATTGGATTTGAAGATTTTTTTTTTATGACAGGAATAAATTACTAAATTTATTCTATAACTGAGGTTTTTATTTTTTGCTGCTCTATCAATCATACTTTCATTGTTATGTACATAGGAATTTAATTTATATATGTACTTATATACATTTAGGTTCACAAAAAGTTTCAAACAATCATTCGAAAATAGTTCATAAAGATAAAATTGGACGACTCGAAATAATAAGAAAATTGTACAGAGCGCCAAATTTCAAAAAAATTTTACGTGCGCCGTCCAATGAAAATTTCGGGCGACACAACCCGAAATAATTTGAATAAAACTGAAATAATTTAAATAAATGTTGCAAAGAAATCCAAAAGCAATTAGCGATTGAATTCAGCTATTTCTTATAAAATTTCCAAATCTTAAATCATATGAAAAATTTCTTGAGTAGAGGTTTCGTGGTAAACCAAATATAAAAACCATAAAAGAATTTCTAAAAATATTTTATTCGTTATATAGAAATTTATGAACTTGTGCATAAACATATGAATATGAGTAACCAATAAAATTTTATGTGTTTTAAGAATTTATTGTAATTTTTTTTATTTCAATTCAACATTATATATAATTTACAAATTTACATCCATTAAATTTGTAGGGTGTTAGATATATACATATAATAAATTTAATCAAAAATATAATGAACGAATTTTTCCATAAACGACTCTCTAAAGATTTAACACTTTGACGTAGGGTAGAGCACGTATCAAATTTCTTTTCTGTTTTTTTTGCGTTAATTTATCGAATTTTTAAATTATACTTACAACCTAATTTACGATTCACTGAGGAAAAACAATCATCAAATTTCAACTTTCAACACAAAATTTTGATATCAAAACAAACTGTCGGATCCACAACCCGCTTCAATGTGAATAACTTCAAAATTTTCTCAAATTGTTTTCAGTTTTACATTTTTCTTATCTATAGCGATCCAGGATATAACTTTTTCGTTCTTATTAAAATATATTTATTTCAAGTTCTCTCTACTTAACTAGCTAACAAAATAATAGGTAATAATAATTAATATTACGTTAAATTTTAATATTGCCAAACAAGGTTACAAAGTCGAAGGAATTTTGTTTGTCCGAAAGTAGAATGAATCCGTATTTTTTACAGATTCGTACTTTTCAGAAAACTACTATAGTAAGCCATTTTTTCAGTGTATGTAGTATATACGATTTTTGAACAGTATTCTCTAAATTAAATGAAAGGAAGTTCTACAATGCCCAAATAATCAAATACATAATAAAAAGAAATATAGAAAAAAATAAAATAATAAAATTACTTCAACAAAAAAAGAAAAATAATTTCACAGCTTGATATTGTTTGGAAAAAAGATTTCCTTTATCAAATTAAATTGAAGGATATGTATGTGTAAAGGTTTCGCAGCAAAAAAAAAAAAATTATGGATAGTGAAAATCTTCATTTATAGATTTTCTTTTCCTCAATTTAAAAATACTTAAATAACGTCGTGCTGTGAGCAAAAAAAAAACGATAATAATAAGAAAGATATATGAAAATAAACCTATGCGAATATCTTTATTCACATTGTAATTTTTATTTAAGTTTGCCTAAGTCTATAGATGTTGTTTTCTCTTTAAAATCTATATATTAAAGTATTTATAATCCTGATAATATAGCTAAATTAGATACTTGATGTGGCTTTATGTCTCTTGAAAATATATTCCAAACCCACTAACAAAGACTTGTTCTTTTACGAATTGTTTACAAATTATTTCTACTTCGATTTGTACCTGCATAAAGATTACAACTGTTTCACACCAACAATTTAATCATGTGAGAATTTTCACATGAAAATTGAATAACAAAAAATGTGACTTAAGTGATAATAAAAAAGCTTACTTAAATAAAAAATTACTTACGAAAAATCGTATTCTTTTTTTTTTTTGTGTGCCAACAAACATTTGTATGTAATTTAAAGAACGTAATAATTTTTTTATGACATCCTAGAATTATCTTCGTCAAAATAAAAAACAAAAGAAATCCTAATTTCGGTTAAAAATAAAATTTGTAGGCATGTCATTAAACAGATACAACGAAAAATTTATGATTATTCAAATCGCAAAATAAATAGTTTTTTTTATGTAATTTTGATTTAAGAATCATAAAATTGAAATTTCACAGGCTCGATTTAAGTAATATACTTGTGTTCTAATACGCAAATTTGCATTTCCTGACCGTAGCAGCAAGCTTTCAAAAACACTGCATAATAATAGAATTAACTTTGATTATACTTTTGGTCGGACAAATGAAAAGACGAACAGACATTTAATGAAAACATCTATATTAGGATTTCTGATTGTTGATAAGATAAAGGCTAAAAAATAACTCATGTCTACGAACTTTTTATCGTATGTACTTTATCGTAAGCCAGTTGACCGTGAGCAGTTTAATTATAGACACTTTATCAAATGGATATTTTATCGAACGGAATTTTATCATTGGACAGTTTAGGGTACGGACACTTTATCGTATTGATATTTTATCGTAACATTTCTTAAAAAATTTGCTCTCAATCAAAATAATATTTTTATTCCAATATTATTCTCGCCAAAAACAAATTTAATTAAAAACCAATAAAATTATTTTATGATTGCTTTCCCATAAAATTGATTTTTTTTTTTTTTCTTAAACACAAAATAAATATTTTATTTATTATCATAAATTTGATTTTCTTTTGAACACATTAGACTTCTGCGAAAAAAAAATCATTTACTTACTTAATATGTACATTATATTAAAATCATGGAAATCTTTTTATTTACATTTTTTTTTTAATATTACAAAATTTATCTTCAAACAGATAAAAAAAAAAAAAAATGGAAAACATTATTAAGTTCAAGAGAAATCTAAAAATAAATAGAAAAGTTTAAAATTTTACTTGTATGCACACATTATAGCCTATATGAATTTATGTTCTATAAACTGTTTCTTCGATGGTTTCTTTTTTGTTCTTTTTTTTTGCCTTGTTATCTCGATTTATAATCGTGAAAGTAAATATTTACACATCATTCGAAGAAAGTTAAAATTTCAGACATTCTCATAACATCATTGGGTAATTTTTTTAATTTTTTTTTTGTCTGATTCATTGATTACTTTTTATTTATAAATTTATTTAAAAAAAAATATTTTTCCTGGTAAACAAACATTTAAACATAGTTATGTCGTATTGTCGACTTATTTTTATGCCCAATTTGAAAATAAATCTATTCTTAATGTGAAGTTTTTAAATGATTCAATTTTATATATATTTCGAATATTTTGGCATTCAAAAATTTGAATTCGATTAAGCTGTTCATTATAGTTTTATAAGCATACTAGTTCAGTTCCGTTAGTTTCTATTTTATAGTAATGCAATATATGCATATATTATAACTTAACAGGGTATCGCACAAAGGTTCAATGGCAATTATGTATAATATTCTATCCCAATAATAATAATAATAATGTATAAGCAATTATTCCATTTGTAAAATATTCAATATTTTTATCAATTTTATAATAAAACTTAATTAATAATGAAAAATATGAAACAACCAACATAATAAAAAATGCATAATGTTTTTTAATATGTATATGTACAAACATATTAAAAAATAAATAAAAAATGATTCAATTAAAAATGTAAACATCCTTTCTGGATACTTTGAAAAATTATTTCCTGAACAAAATTTTCTTCTTTTCGAATTTTTTTTTTTTTTATGTTTCTACTTTTTTTTTGTCGATTATTATTATTTTAAATTATGTATATACCTACTTATAAATTAATATTTTTATTATACAATATTCTCTGTTGCTGCTCTTGCAGCTATCATTTAAAATAACTTTATTATGGAAATTTTTTTATAATTTGATTAAGAAATAAATACATACCGTATCGTATCATGTGATTATTTTTTTGATTACCTTCCAGAGTACATATATTGAAATAAGCATAACAGACTCACATGGGTGGACAGACGAAATTTAATGAAAACATATAGGTAGTCCGATTTTAATTTTTGATGGAAAAAGGACTAAAAAAAATTATTTAACAGGTCTTCATCTTCACTCGAATATACACGATAAAGGTGTTTCAGTTTCATATTTTTTGTTAGTCTGATCGTATTATAAGTCTAGCACTTTAATGCCAAGTTTATATCGCAACTATTGGTTGATTAAATAATACAAAAATCTTGGGAGGAATGTCTAGGAAATAATAAAATAGTCAACAAATTTTCTGTAATTATTATATTCAAATGTAAATTTTAAAATTTTTTTCTTCAACTACACAACATTAGAAGAGAACATTAAGAACTATTTTTATGTACTGATTGAACACTATGTAAACAAATAATTATATTTTATTTTTCATTATCTTTTATTTTCATTTTCTCTTAGTTATATGCCTATGTAAATATTCATTCATTTAACATTATTGAATCATCATTCTAGGAAAATTTTATATGTAGGTACATATGAATATTTTTAAATATATAAAACAGGCATCATTATTAATTTTCATTTAATTTAATAAAGAAATCTGCTAACTTAATTAAATAAAAATGTTTTTCTTTTTGTTTTTTTTTTGTTCCTTACATCTTTTAATCATTCATAAAAGTCATATAACATTATTATTATTATGATAATTTATGTTAATGATAAATTATGCTAAATATGTTGAAAAAAAATTATACTTAAAATTTGACAAATAAACGAAATAAGTATGAAAGAAAAGGAGATTCAATTCCTTTAAAAATAAGGTTGTGTTCTCACAAAAACTGTCTATAAAATAACTATTATTTGGCGTAGAATGTAGTATAATATAGTTGTAGTAACTTCGAAATTAAGTACTTTTTGATCAAGACAATATATGTTAGACTTAGATATATCACTACTAACCTCTTAATTTTATTTTTAGTATACTATATAAGAAACATCTCCCGTCAGTTTTATAAATATTCTGTATACTATGTAGTAATTTTTTTTTATTTCCAGAAGATCATTGTTTTATATATTTATTATTCAATCTTATTTAAATATTCAAGTTTCGTGTCATTCACATGTCGCACAATATCCGTTCAGCAAAATTTTATTTTGAATTTTTGATGTCAGAAAATACAGAAAAAAAAGGTATAATTTCATTTTAAAGTTTTTTTTTTTCGTAAAAATTTATTTATGCAAATATTTCAGAATGTTTGTGGGAAATGTCTTTTTCCTTTGTAAATTTATAATTTTTGCATAAAATGTTTGAATTAATATGTGAACTAAAAAATAAGGAAAATTTTTGTTTTAGAAAATAACAAATTTTATGATTTTCGTGTACAAATATGTATAGTCCATTGCAACACTATTTACGCAAAGCCATGCGAGCTACATTTTAATCAGAACAAAAGAAATTTAATCTACTTGTAATAATTGTAACCAAATTACCACAATTACATAAATACTAAAACAAAAAGCTTTATTTGTATCTTCTTACTAATATCCTAGATAAGTTTGAAATTATTATCTCAGATTATGAATGAAATTATTATCCTCAGATTATGAATTCTATTTATATGGGATTTTCGATTAAATCCTGTGGTATGCACATGTGGTCTTAAAACTAACTGAATACATAAAAAAGAATATGATAAAAAATAGGCATTAATGCAAATTATATTCTCGCAAAGATTTTTCTCCTTATCATCAACTAAGTACATAAGGTTGAGACAGAATCTCCTTTCATTTCTATAATTCCTGTACATATTTTAATTTACTTAACAAAATTCTCTTGTACATTAGAAGGAAAAGAAACATTATTTAAGAAATCACTGTTAATCAGTCACAATTTTAATAAAATAATATAAATTGTTTTAAACCACCCTAGAAAACTAGAGTAGGTATTTTTGTTAATGAAATGAATTTATAATTTTATTTTATTTTTTTTAATTAATGACCAAAATGTTAATTTTTTATTAATTTTATTATTATTCTTAGAAATTAATGAAATTTTTCTTCTTTTTTTTGTATACCTAATATCAGCAACAACTAGGGTGTGTTTCTTCATTATTTATTCTTCATTATGAATTGCCAAAGGATATCTCTATCAATTAAAGATATTTTCTATACTATAGTTTTATTAAAGTTCTCACAATATTTACTCTAATTAAATACAACAGGATATTTTAATTATATAATGATGATGATGATGATAGTGTGGTGATGATGATGATATAACAATAATTATGATTATTTTTAATGACCTCTGTTAATACACGAGGACGCACGTATTATTTATTATGCTTATGTAGTATTGTATATAATCAAAATAAGAATTTATTTATATCTGTGAGTTGAAACAAAAAAGGACCATATAATACTTATACTTATAAGCTAAATTTTATTTATTTAAGGTTCCAAATTATCCTTTTCACTTCCTTAGGTGAAATTATTGATTTAATAAAACATGGCATTATATGTTTATTTATATTATCCTCTTTTTGTTTCTAGCCACGGATGATATGTAACAAATATTTCGAGATATATACCCTTTAGTTCTTGTAAAATTATATTCATTCATTTAAAGTATGGATATAATATTCATTAAGTATACATAAACATAATATATAAATAAGTGTACGAAATTCCTTTAGGGCCTATACATTCTTTTATATGAAAATTTTTCATTTTCATATATGTATAATCATAAAAACATAATGTATGTAAGTATGTACATATATTTCTTTAGATCTAATTTCAGTTTAAGGATAATTTTATTTCCAATGTATAAATTTACGACAAAAAGTATAAAAATTTTGAAACAAAAGAACTTATGTGTTTTATTATAATATAAATGTATATTTATGTTCAGAAATAAAATTTATAGAGTATATTCAACTTTCAAGTCCTTGAGGGATTAATTAATTCTTAAGTTGGTTCATAATTATAATTATTCTAATATTATGTCACTTTTTTTCGTCTATATTCAAGAATATAGTGTTATATTCAAGAATATAGTGTTCGAAGATTGTAATTTTGACTATTTTGTAAATTAACGTTTGGGCTTTATAGAAAAACCGATCATGTCCAGGTTAGAATTCAGGAGATATCGAGATTATTCCTCTGATAGGTGAAGAGTTTTTTCACCGATTCAACAACAGGATGTTGAGTTTCTAATTCAGGCAACCATTCCTTTATTTTTAAACTTGAAAATTTTGAAGAAAATCTATTAAATCTGGATAAATTATCTTGTTTCTCATTTTCTTTCATTTCGGATTCAACTCTGATTCAAAACCAATATCACTTAACGTTTTCGGTGTTCGAATTAATATTTTTTTTAAATAGAAAAATACGCATTCAATACGTTCATCCATCTATCAATTCATAAAAAATCGATAATCAAATTTTTAGAAAAATTAGTTTGGATTTTCAATAAAGTTGTAAGTATACCTGCTATATCTTAAATATTTGTATGCTTCGAACCATTCCATTAATAAATCGCATCACAAAACCCAAAAATTTTAATTCTATTTGAAACAGAAAATGAAGTAATAAAATATATTTTTTTTTTAATATTGCCTTAAGTAGAAAACACTTGAAAGGATTCATATTTCTCAATAAAATATCTTGACAATAAATCCTATCATCTAGGCTTATAAACTTATATATAATAAAGTGCTATAACTTTTTCTTTGTTAGCTAAAATAATGAAATAAATAAAATAATATAAGCATAAATATTTGGAACCACATGTTATGTATGAATGTATCCATTTGCTTGAGGTAATGATAAATGTATCAACTTTCACAACTGTTATTTTAAAAAAAAAATCAAATAACATTAACATAAATTTTTCGAAAATTTCTAATTTAAAAGGGTAAATTTATGAATATGAATTGAAAAATATTTGAAGTAAGCAAAATTTTCCACGTGAAAAGAACGATGAAACGACAAAATTGTCGATTGAGCCAGTAGGAATTGTATAATTTTCTATTTATGTACCGAATTTAGGACACTTGATTCTTCAGTGATATCTTCTAAGAATAGCAAACCTATATATAATGAGTGTCAAATATTGTTTTAATATATAGTTTGTCTTTTTTATTCCCACATTTTTCTTTCTGAAAGATCAATTGAAAAAAAAATTATTCCCTTAGTCATTATACAATTTCATCAAGAAGTAAAGATTTGTTTTGTCCTTTAGTTATGTACAATCAGTATGGCAACATTGTAAAGTAGCTTAATATCATATTAAATATATAGTATATCCTTACATGATTTTCAATTAAAAAATCAAAATTGTTTATCTACTCTTTTTTTTAAAAAGATCTTGAAATTTTTAACTTTTTTTTACATAAGCAAAAATATAAAATTTTGAAACATAATCTATATAAATTATTCAATGATGCCACAGAAATATGACATTGAAATATAACACACATAAGATCTATAAAATTTTATCTCGAAAAAAATATTATTTCTGATGGCCATTAGAGAATTTTATTTTTTTTGGTTTGTAAGATTAATAAAAACCAATAAAAGCCTATTATCATGGTTCTATAGTTTTATATGAAAAAGTCAATCCAATCCTTAATATTTATTAGATAATTAAATAAAAGCTAAAATTTAGCAGGGTCATTTTTATGATGGCCAATAATATAAAATATATAAAGCTATTCCCATTAGAATTTTATTTTGGATGTGATATGAATTGATTTTTTGTTGTAGGAAGGAACAAATTTATAAAAACTCAATTTCAATGTGAATTGCAAGACGACAAAATGGTATTTGTAGTAATACAAAATTTCGCGATTTCTAGTTTTCGAAACTGAATCAAACTGTAAGATACTCTTGTTGTAGCGTTTATTTTTTTTTATCATAAATTTAAAATTATTATAAAAACTGTCCTCTCATGCGTTTATAATATTAATGTTAGAGTAAAAATACTTCATAAGAACGAGTACTAGAAAATATTAATTAGAATTTATATATCCAAAAGTTTAAACACCAGCTTGGTGCAGGTTTCTTTCCAACTTGTCGGTGCGCAACAATTCTGACCTAACGAGCGATCAGACTAATATTTTAATATAAAACATTTTATTTTTAGATACTTTAATCTGGCATTGGATTGAGAAATCCCAATGTAATTCAGAATATTCAATTAATTTTCATTATTCTATGTCAACAAAAAAAAATGTATTGAATTGGTAAATAATAGAAAGTATAATAACCACAAATTTGATAATTCTATATTAAATTTAATTTAGCATAAAATTATATTTTTATTACTACATAAATTATCTTTATGTTCTTAAGATATATCTTTTTAGTGAATTGATTTCTAAGCATATTATGATTTTCTTTTTATAAACTTTTTGAATAAACCGCCCTCGTAATATAAGTCACTCTGACATGCAAAATTGGCAATTTTAGTCAATAGCGTTCTGCATAAGTACAAGAAGAATGTTCGACTACGTTGTACGCCTATAAGTTGTTGTTAAAAAAATTTAATTCATTAATTAATGGATAGAAATTATTTGCCATAACTAGCGCACCTTTAACTTAATTACAAAACACGAAATATTTTTTTTTAATTAAATAAAAATATTTTCATTTAAATGTAGGTATAATTTGTAGAAAATCCTTTAAGAAAATATTTACAAGAATTTTTTTTTAAGTAGGTAGGTAGGTATATTAAATTTCATTTATCTATGTGATGAAAAACCATTAAGTTGGTGGTGTTAATGAACAAAAATAATAAACAATGACACCTGCTCCTCAAATCAAAACATTTTAGTATGTCATTTACGAGTTATTGGCCTACAAAGTCACCTGTTTTCAATTTCTGTTGTAAAATTACAGAAAATGCAAACAAAAATACATTTTATTCATTTGCTAATTGTCAAATATATCCCTCTAATTGTCTTATATGGCACTATGTCAATTGTCAAACGCCAAATGTAGTATTCTTAATCAATGATTGAATATACCAAAATACTTCAAAAGAATAGTTAACAAATTTTTTTAAAAGGAAAATAAAATTAGAATGTGAAAAGTCAGCGTCTTTATTAAAACAAATGCTGCCCAGTTTGTAAATATTTTCCCTTTGCCCTTCGTATCCAATTATCATATAAAAATAAACAAACATTTTGCTTTTCCTTTATAACTTTAATTAATAAAAAAAAAACACTTTTCTCTTGATGGTATTAATTAATATATACATTTTTTAATACAATTTAAATGAATTTAAAATAAACAATTTGAAAGAAAATTCGTGATTTTCTTAAGCAATACAGGCACACCATGTACTATAATGTAAGAAGATGAAGTATATAGGATTCTGAGAATTCAAATATCGGTCAATATTGGTAAATTTATTCTACGCAACCTTATTGGGATAGAAGACCTTTGGTCAAATGGACATCGTTGTGGTTTTAACTATACGCAGAGACGTGTTCCTTCCTTAGAGCAAAAATAATTTAATTTTGCGCTTTTATATTCTTTTATAAAATTAAGTAAATTCAAAGAGAAATTTGAGTTTTATGAAACTTTGATGTTAAAGTTATTTAATCGAAAACACCAAAACTAAATTGAAGGAAAAGTTCTTAAATACATATAATATTTAACTTATTTGAAATATTTAATTTCTTGTTCTTCCGTGTTCAATTGTCGAAAATTAATTTCTTTTTATACAAAATTTTTGTGAGTTTTGATTGATTATTTTTCACGCTTTTATATTATACACATTTCATGTCTACAATCAATTTCAAGGGATTTTTATTTTTTATGAACAAAATTAATGTCGTCCACTGCGGTCACATAATAATTAAATTAAATTTATATTATTACAATTATAAATAATATTCAATAAAAATAATATTTCTCTGTAAGAAATGAAAACTAGTAGGTATATTTTTGATTTATTTAAACTTCAAACTTCGTATACTAAAATTAACAATTCAAGATCTAATATGTCAGATTAATTATTAGCTGATTTGGCCAGCCGCGTCGCGTCGCTCAGAACTGATTAAAAATTTTCGATAAAATTTATTAATTGGAAAAAAAATTTTTTTAATTATTAAATAATATAGATTTTATCAGATTTATTTTTCACTAAAATTCATAAAAAAATTTTATACCTTTATTTTTCAAATGAAAAAATTTATCCGAAAAATTTTAAATTTATCACGATTCTTTTATCAATAAATATTTATTTTTTTTTTTTTAATTTTTAATTATAATATTAATTCATTATTATTATTTATTTTTCAATTTTGTTTAACTTGTATTTTGTTTTTGTTGTTATTTTTAGAACCACACATCGCACATAAAAATTTATGTTTCATGTTTCATACAAAACAAAAAAGGGCTAAAATCAAAACAATAATTATTCCTGAACACAAAATTCATTAAAATATCGAAATTAAATTTTAATTATTTATTAACAAAAAAAAAATTGTTTTATGTTGCTTGAAAAAAAATTTATTATCTTAACTCAATAAGAAACTGCAAACATATTGACTAAGTTTATGTTGAATTTTAATATTATATTTTAGTCTTGTTATAAGAAGTGCTCTTGATTTCTATAAGCTTAAAAATCTCATCAGAATTTTTAAATCTTCGAGCATTTTTCATTATGATATGATAATAGTTTTAAAAATATTTAAATTTCGAATTAAGATAGACGAGATAGCTCTATCTTTCATTCTGTATGCTGCATAATGTTCAAATTTTAACAAATTGCTGAATTAACATAATAAAATTGTTTAACTAAGTACACAATGGAAAAAGAGGTTACAGCAGTTATAAAAGTGGTTCATTTTTAAGGTTATGAAGAAATTTTTAGGCTTTGAAAAATTATAAAAATAATCAAAGTCATAATTAATTAAATTATAATAACACAATTTATTATAATAACTTTCGTGGAATAAAATAACATAAAATTTATGAAGGAGCTTGCCTAGGTTTTAATGAAAAATTATTTAAGAAAAAGAAAGTTTTTGTTTTTTAATTGACGTTTACCATAAAATTTATTTCATAAATATTATGTTTGAAAGAGGAAAAAAAGTGAATATTATTAAAAATTACAGGCTTTTGAATATGAAATAAATAATAGTTTTAAGTAATTTAAAGAACTGAGCAAATTTTCTTCTTTATCTGGGAAAACTAAAATTCAGTGTCATGTTTCGATTCGACATCATAAAAAATAAAATGTTCCTTATGTGAGAAAAAAAAAATTAATAAACCATACAAATTCTAACCACAAAATGTATAGCCACAACAATTTTAAGAAAAAAACTTTTTGATTTTGTAGATTGTCTCTGCGTGGATTCGAACCACGGGCCTTTTGAATTTTATTCAAACGCGCTTCCAACTGCGCTACAGAGACGAAAATTGAAGAAATTTTGCGAAAAATAAAATTTCTTTATTTAAAATTTTTAATATAAATTTTGTCCTTAAATAAATTGTGCGTATACATATTGGGACGAGTTATATGAGAATAATTGAAACTTTAAAATTTAAAACTACAATTATTAGAAACTGTAATCGAATTAGTCAACCCAAAGTATAATATGACAACCACCAGATAAAAATATTTCGAAGATTATTAGTAACAGAATTATTTTCAAAATTTCTATTTTATGGGACAAAATGTTGCTGCCAAATAATTACATATATAGTAGGTATTAAAAGTACCTAGTTTTTGGTTCTAAAATATTCACTTTTATATTAAAAATTCTCAACGAAATTTTAAGTATATAAAATTCTGAAATAATTCTTAAAAAAAAATGTTAAATTTTATTTCTTTTTAAATTCATTCTATTCAGACCATGTCCTTAAAAAAAAATAAAGAATTCCAAACAATCAATGATTCGGAAGAAATTTTTTTTCAATTCAACAGATTTGAAATACCTCATAAAAATTAAATATCTTGACCACCTTAAAGTCAAGGTAAATTTCAAATGTATATAATTTCGTTATTTCGAATGAAAAGATTTTCCAACAATTTGCCAAAGAAAATCAAACAAATTAAAAATTCATAGAACTTTTTCAAGTTTAATGAACCAAAACTTAACTTAAGGCAAATAAAGGGAGTGAAACTTTTTTAAATAAAACCTATTGGGATTTGTTCACAGAAGTGGTGTCAGCTATGGAAACAATATCAATTGAAATGAAAAGATAATATCATTTTGGTTTTAATAAATTTTTCTTTAAATTTGAAATAAACAAAAAAAAAATAAGGTATTTTTATATAGGTTCTCTCCCAAAGGATTATTTATATATTTTTAAATTGTAAACATTTCTACGTTTAGAGGCAAATTATGAAAATATATATGTAATTCAAATCTTCGCACAAAAAAATTACTTTGCAAAATTAAGCGTGGAAAAAGACTTCTTTGTACTGTAATAACAGAGAAGTTGTAATCAAAAAATCACAACCGAAGCGTGATGATGTCATTTTCATTTTAAGAATTTTTTCCATTTATCTTTTTTTCATCAGAATTTAGGTTAAAAAACTTAACAATTTAAGGGAAACGGCACTTCAAAAGTATTCATTGTTTTTCAAAAGTTATCTTTAGCTGGTCTTCTAACTAATAATCCTTATAAAATTTCTCACAGAAACAGGTCATTATGAATAAAAAATGTAAAAAAATTTAAGAACCTCTTAAGTTAGAAAATAAATATGAAAATGATTTCTAACGTATTTATAATTAGAAAATAAAAATTTTAATATTTATTCTTCAAAAGTTTGCAAAAGGATTAATAATCAAATAAACAAAAATTTCTTTAATATATTGATAGTGAAATAATCATTTAATAAAAATTGTGATGATAAGAAGTTAAATTTTATTTTTCTGAAAATTGTCTTCAAGAGCTTTCACTTGATCCTTTGATCCTTTGATTTTCAAGTTATTACTGTCACCATTTGTATATCACTCAAATGTACAGTAATTTATATTCCAAAAGAAAATTTTGACTTACAGGAAAACTGCTTCTAAGGTTTCCTTCTTCTAAGGTCTTCACATATACTATATGCATGATATTTATAAATTATACAAACATATACAACTTGAATGAAAAAAAAATTTAAAAAAAATGTA
The DNA here is from genome assembly GCA_964007475.1 of Hybos culiciformis. Classification (NCBI taxonomy): domain Eukaryota; kingdom Metazoa; phylum Arthropoda; class Insecta; order Diptera; family Hybotidae; genus Hybos; species Hybos culiciformis. The sequence goes on along the minus strand of OZ023274.1, from coordinate 1,948,023 downwards.
TCTAATATTCAACAATAGGAAAATTCTATCTTCTCTCTGAACTCTATAACCATAAGAATAAACATTTTTCTTTTATTTTTTAAGCTTATAAAAATATTCTTGTGTTTTTTTTTTTTTCACCATATAATACATTTTGATTTTCTTATAATCTCTGTAGAATTTTCAATATAATCATCAAACTTTTTCATGTATTATTTTCCTAAGAAATTAATAAAAATCAAATTACCTTTGGGTGAAAAAATATGAAAATAATTTGGTTTTTCTAAATAAATAATATCAAGAGCACGTATTAAAATTTTATGTTGCTGACACAACAACACACTACTTCTTAAAAAATATATATATTTCAAAAAATAATCCTTTTGATTTTACCTGCAAATGATTTCTATATTTTTTAAAATAAAAATTTTAGAAAAATATAATAATTTTAATACTTCGAAAGGTGTGTACAATTAATCACAAACTCAAACGAAAGAAGGAAACCAAAAATAATAAAGCTTTAACATAATATTATAGTTCTGGTCAAGAAACAATTTATTCAAGACAAATCGTACTCTGCATTGCGTTGCAGTATATACTATTTACTATGAATAACTCTAAAATCTGTACAAATCATTGAACGTGTTTCAAGATAAATTAAAAAAAAAACCTCCCAATGGAAAATATTTTAAACATGAATTTTCAACCTGAAAATAGAAACAAACAAAATTTTAATTTTAATATAATTTTCAAAACATTAAATAAACAAATACAAAAATTTTTTGATAATAAAACAAGTTAAATATAAATAAATAAAATGCAAAAAAATAAAATTTTTATGATGATTTTAACATTTTTATTGTTCCTCCCGGCTCCCGGTTGAGGAAAATGCAATATAAAAAAGTTCTTCGCTCTTCTGTCATTTAAAATTTTCAATGAAATGGAAATTTTATTTCATTTTTGTTCTTTTGTGTAATAAGAAGATTTTTCTTTTTTAAGTTAATGGTTATAATTTTCTTTTTTTAAAAGAACAAAATATTATATGTTTATGAAATAAGATTTTTTTTATATGGAAAACTTTATATGAATGTATATATAGTTTTTCTTTTATTTTTAAACTTATTATTTTCTTTGGAATATAAATTTATGTTTGTTGTACGCAGAAAGAAAATGCATTAAATTTTATTCTATAATTTATTTTTCTTTTTGCATAATAATAATAATAATAAAAACTTTAACATTTAAAAACAAAAATTTTAATGGAAAAAGTGTTGAAGAATATTTTGTGGTGCTGGGATGGTGCTTCTTAGAGTTAAAAAAAAAATTTAGTAAGATTTAAAACTTTTAAGTTTTCAACACTTCTAAAATTTGAATAAGGAAACTAATTCTGAATTTTCGAATTTTATACGCGTATATTTTATTTAGAAGAAATCAGTACATTGTTTTGTAGTTGCAATTTAAAAATATTAGTTTCATTAAATACTTATAAAGAGTAATAAGTTGTCTATCGTGTCATTCATATAGTAAAAACATATTAAGAGTTCGTTTCAAAACTATCACAACTTAATTTTAAAAATTGAATTTTTTCTCAGCACCTTTTGAGTTTTATATAATAATAATAATAATAATAATAATAATGTTTATTCAGTTCATAATAAAAATTTTGACAAATTATAAATGTAATAAATCTTAAACATACTTAAGAGCTTGGTAAAAATAAATAAACCGTCAGCTCCGTTGGCAATCCATACTTAAAATAAATCATTATCAATAGTTATCAAAAAAGAATTTACATATTTGTTAATAGTTACCAAAAAAGAATTTACATATTTAACCAAATAAAGATAAAAATAATAGTAAAAGAAGCAACCTAACAGTTTTATTTAAGCAAATTCTGATATAAGAAGATCTCGATATCTTTTAGCAGTTTTTATGTAATTTGCCAAACTTAACCAGTCCTCACCATTTAAAATTTCTATAACCTCACTAAAAGACAAATTGCTTTTGCCAAAAAACATTATTCTATACTGTTTGAAAATAGGACAAACACCCATAAAATGGAAGCAATCTTCTTTTTGCTTTAAATTACATATGGTACAAAATTGATTAAAGCTACCATTATGAGGGGACCCATTCAAACCAAAAACTTCACATCTCATTTTAAAAATCAATGAGATCTTATAGCAATCAAAGTCGTCTCTAAAGTAGTTGTTGCTACTTAAATTGTAGCAGAGTTGAGAATAAATAATCCTGCCACTAGACTCATTAGCCTCCACTGTTAGCAAAAATCTCAAGTTTTCATCTGTTTTTCTAATGATGTTATACAAAGATTCCTTAAGACTTACCATGTCAGACGTATAGTCCACAAAAACCACACCACTATCTCTAGCAAGAGTTTCCCAATCCTTTATACACCAATCCTTATTTCTCATTTCGTATTCTAAAAGTTTTTTAGGAAGTCTGTTATCATGATCACACAAAATCTTTAGAAAGTAATCCGCTTGTAATTTAAGAGTATAAATGAATAGAGGAGGCAAACCAGTTTCCAAACATAAGGTATAATTGGGAGTATTTAACGGAAAGTTGAACATTTTTTTTAGAAAATTTCTTTGGAATTTCTCTACCTCTTTATATTGTTTACTTCCCCAAACCTGAGCAGCATAACATAAACTTGAACGTGCTACCGCTTCGTATACTTTAAACTTAATCGACTGAGAAACATTTTTATTTTTGAAAATATTTTTCCAATTAGCATTTAAAGCTTTTTGACTAGATTTAGCTTTATCTGTCAAATGTATGTTAAAATTACCCATTTTATTAAGCCTAACGCCCAAATATACATATTCTGAAACTTCCTCGAGAACGGCGGTATCAAATTTCCATCTTATTAACTGCTGATTTTGTCCATTAAAGATCATAACTTTAGTTTTTTCACAATTAATTACTAAGCCCCATTTTGCGCAGTAGTCAGACAGTCTATTTATCATTAGTTGCAGTGTTTCAGGGGTCTCGGCCAATAGCACTATATCATCAGCGTATAATAAGATATTAACAATTGTCGACGCTATTCTTATACCTCCCGGTATCTCGAAAACTATGTCATTTATGAACAGCGCGAACAGTAGAGCACTCAGTACACATCCTTGCTTAACTCCAGAGTTCGTAAAAAACCAGTCCAAATACCCTTTACTACCCCATACACAAGCCTGCGTATCTTTATATAGTTCTTTCAACACTGCTAGTACTTTTGACGATACGCCTAACAGAGATAGTTTATAGAAAAGTGCATTTCTGTTAACAGAGTCAAAAGCAGCTCTAAAATCTCTTGAGTTTTATTAGAAGAGCTCTTAGTTCTGTATATAAAGAATATAGGTAAAAGAAAACAAATTTATGGTATCTTTCACATGGATTTCTTAAAAGCTATTTTACATAACTAAATTTTTTGAATATAAATAAATTTTCTTGTGCTGATTTGATGAACTCTTTGAACTGTCTTATTGATATATAAGCAAGGATTTACAATATGATTTTTAATGTACAAAACAGGAAAAAGAAATATAAAAAGTTATTGATTTATTGTAATGATGTCCTTTGTCCAATTGTATCAAAAATAAAAATAAACACATGTACATTAATTATTTAAATTTGTGTATGCATTATGTATGTTTTTGTATGTTTTGTTGAAAAAAAACATAATACCTGTTATATCCTTAATTCCTTTACAAGAATATTTTATTATAGACGAGGTAAAGTTCAAGAATCATTATAGTCACAAATTAAACATTTGGTAGCTACACCTAAAAAATTTCTGTAGATAACTTATATATTCTGTAGTGCAGACTTTCAAAGTGATATGATTATGTACATTGAACACAAACATTCTATATAAATGAGAGTAAATAATGTCAATCTTCATTTTATTTTTTCGTCTAACATTATCGTCGAAATTTTTTATTTCAAATATTATTAAAAAAATATTATTCGGTTGATTGATTTTCTTTTTATGGCTTTGTGACGATGCTGCCGATGACAGTATAGCTTTTTATGCCTTTGTGACGATGCTGCCGATGACAGTATAGCTATAAAGATTCTCTTCACCTTTTTGATATATCCGAAAAAAAATTCTTTCATATAATTTCATCATCAAAATATAATATTTCCTTGAATTTATTGCATTTTTTTTTTTCTACAAAAATTTATATTTCCGTTTCTGGCATTTCCATTTAATAATTAAATTGTTAATATAAAATGTGTTTGGTTTCTTTTTTTATAACGCCCAGTGCCTGATGATTAACTACTGAAATGTAGATAATTAATAATTTCTCAGCAACAAGCATTATTAGGCTTAGCCCCTGGTTATGACTGCAATATTTAAAATCTGGAAAATAAAAATAATAATAATAATAATTTTATATATTTCGATTAGATTTTTAGTTTTGTTATATACAGGCATTTAAATAGAAAAAAGGTAGACTCAAGAAAAACTCCAATGTAAAATTTATTTTTTACCTTGAAGAATATTGGTAGATAAAAAATTTTAATTTCAAATTAATTTTTTGCAGAATATTAATTAACTTTACATGCAAATTTAGTTTAGAAAAATTGTACCACGTAATTAATATTAATTGCATAATAAATGTTTTCAATAAGTATTTTACGACATAAAAAGTATATTAGTTTAACATAATACATAGAACGTTTATAGTACAAACATTATGTATGTACGATATTCATACTTAACTATGTATAAGTATATTACAGAGAATGGAAAATTTTATTTTTTTTTTCAATTTAATCTTCTTTAAATTTATTTTTTTCTCACTATAGATTTCTTTTTTTAATATATGTTAAAAACCATTAACAAACATAACATTCATATTAGTATTTTGTCCCTTGTAAATAATGACCTATACAAATTGGTAAATATTGGTTATATGCTTTTGACACAAGTTTTATATGTTGTTCATAAAATTAAATACATTATTATTTATTTTTCCAAACTTTTCAAGTACTTTTTGTACTTACTTTAATTCTTTATATATACCTTGAACCTTAAAAACATTTTGTTTTTATTATTATTTTCCTTTAAAAAAAAAAGAAAACTGAGTAAATATTTGTCATTTTTCTTGGAACTTTTATTAATGAATAATTAAATGAATATTCTGTTTTATTCCGAATATACTTTGTATGAAATTTTTAAAATCATAATATACATAGTTTTAGTATGGAGACAAAATTTTTAAAAAATAAGCTGAGTCTGATATCATAATAAAAGATTTTGGTGATAATAAGCTATAATTCTTAATATCGAAATATGGAAAAAATTATGTGTAAATGCAGTATTTAAATTAATTTTTCTCGGGTGAAAAATAAAATCTATAAAAGAACTGAGCAATAATTAGGAAATCATCATTCCAATTCCTAATAAACTTCAAAACTTTTATAATATATTTCATCAAGCAAATATACCCCTATATCTCTTTTTCTATAATTTTTATGAAATGCCTTTTCAGTACTATTCTAATAAAAACATCCAGTTCTGTTTCTTTTTTCGTTTCTTTGTTCTAGGATAGCAAAATTGTGGGTGATTGTTATTATTGTGCCTCCGGTTTGTCAATTTCTTGATCACAGCATTAAGCATATAATAGAAGCTATAATTTTGAATTTACATAAAATAAATTCATTAAATTGCCAATTAATTATTCCAAATATAAATTATACATTTTCTTAGAACTAAAACACCACAAGTGACGCTCCCAGCCTCCCATTGTATTGTAAGTGAGTTAATTTAAGATCAATTAACTCAGCTACAATACAATTCATATATATTACTTACACCTTTTTGTATATAATAGGATTTAGAACTTATCTTCGAACTTGTAATTTGTTACAAAAAAAAAATTATATTCAATTCGACCCAACCTATTAAATGTAGTTTTCATTTTATAAATTCATAAAAATGTAACATAAAAACTGAAATTCTTTGAATTTTTGTATTCATTAAAGTTTGAAAAAAAATAAAATAAAATAAAATTTTCAATACAATCAAAAATGAGGACAAAAATATAAAACATTTAAACACTTGGATAAAAAAAACTATATAGTTTTAAACTGCATTTATTGGAAAATTACAGAATGTACGTAATAACTATGTTCTATATATTTTTGTTGTCCTATATTTAACCCATTTTCAAGTACAATGCACACTAAATTTAATCACATTGCGAACATGAAAGACAATTTGTAAAGTAAAAACATTAATTTTTGAGATTTTTTTTTCTTATAACAAAATCGATATCAATATTTTTTTCCTATTTAACCAGTGTAGTGTTGTGTATATATATTAATCAAAAACCATTATAATCCGCTGGTAGATAAATTTGATTTAATAACTATTGACTACTACTATTGAACTATTGAAAATTTAATATTTGGCCAAGTTAATAAGTTTCTGATGTCTCGGCCTTTATTTACTTCTTTGCTATACACAGACTCTCTATTTCGGCGCTTTTAAATTCCTCATTTTTTGGATTTAATAAAATATAATGTTGTTGGTACACAAAAATACTTTAAAAATTTGGTAGGTCACAGTTTTACAGAAAGTTTATGCAGTTTTCTTGTCATATTCAAATATTTTTAATAATAATACTTCCTGTTGTTGTCATAACAAAACAATGTCAATATTTGATTAAATTTAAACTTTATGTGAATAAAAACTTGTTTGATAATTAAAACTTTAGATACAAATAATACCTAACAAATTATCTACTTCCTGTGCTCCTTTTGATTTCATTAAGGCTATAATTAAACTCTTAATGCGATAACGTTATAGTTTCCCGAAAATTAAAAAAAAAAAAAGGTTTTTCTTTTAAATAAATTTCCGCATAACATACCATACTTATTAATGGACTCTAAACATAAAGAAAATAATTAAAAATTTTATAAAATATAAATTTATACTAAGAGTTTAGAAACCACTGATTAATCTATAATTCATAAAGAACAACAAAAAAGTTAACATTTTAAAACTTCATCCTTTTTTTTTTTTTTGTGTTTGGTGAACCATAAATTTTTGTTCATAACAAATTTAAGATAATCTTTTTTCAGGGCATAAAAAATAAATTGAATATTATATCCTACAGGCATGTACATATTTTTGGAATTTTATAAGCAACTAGGTTTATAAAAATAATAATAAAATAATTCTTCTAATGTTTACAGAAAAATGGAGTAAAATTGAAAAAAAATTTGGAAAATAAAAATTCGAAATTCTAAAATAGCATATAAGCTTTCGAGACCAAAATGTTAATTTTTAAGTTCATTCCAAATTTTTAGAATTTTTATCACAATGAAATTTTGTCAAGAAAGTGCACATCCTTCGTTTTTAATTGATTTTTCTTATCGAAAAAAATATTCTCAACCCTTTTTAATTGAATATTTTCAAATATTTTGTGAATAATTTAAAACTTTATTAAAACAGAAATTAAAGCCCAAAATGAACTAATTTAAAAAATAACTCTTTCCGACCACTTGATCTGGACCGCTTTATTAGAATTAAGAAAATAAAAGATTTATTTAGAAAATAATTATTTAACATTAAATAATTATGAAATCCCACATATAAAAAACGTTTACATTTCCCAGAAATTGTCTTCTTAAAGAAAATATTTATTTTAAAGTCTCTATACTTTTATACGATAAACCAAAAGTAAATATTAAAGAAAAACTTTAATTTTTGTTCTTATTGAAATTCCCTCACATAGTAAGTAGGTTGGAAAAGCTATAATATTTTTCTCAAATGGCAAATGAACAGAAAGATAATTTCTTTTCCAGAAATTAAATTGTTTTAATTAGTTTTTAAGATAATTAAGTGCGATAATGAAATGAATTAAAAAGAAATATATAAAATTATTTTTATTTTAATTATATTTTACATATAATTTTCTTTAATTGTTGTTTAATTCAACAGTTTGTCTTATACATTTAATTGTTTATCTTGAATCTTGATTCTTGATGCTGCCAAGTTTAGTTTACGTCAGTTAATAATTCTAAGGGAAATCTAGTATGTTTAAAATGTTAGAAGTAGCATATAGTTTCGAATGAAGCTGTTTATCCTATAATAATTATCACTCAAAAGTTTTAAATGAAAAACCTCTGAGTATAACCTGAAGTCTGTAGAATATTATTTAAATCATTGACAGAAATCAAACATCAAACAAGTATAAGTATAAGTTTAAAGACATTCCAAATTTAAATATCGATAAAAATTTGTGTAATAAACATTTTCTTGTAATGCTAAAGATTTATAATATATATATTGTGAGAACCCTTTGTATACTTTTATTTATAGTATAATGACTACTGATTGTGTAATTGCCTCACAAGTCCGTAATTTAATTATCAGGTAAATTTCAAAGTTTAAAAAATATATATACATACATACATACATATTTATTATTTTGAGGAAATGAAGTAAATTTTCATTATTAAAATAGCAAATTCAATTAATTCTAAATTGTTGTTGAAAATAAACAATATATAACCTGAATAAAACTTTTTTATTCAATTTTCTATATAACTTCCATCAAAATTAATTTAGAAAACAATTTTAAACAGCTTCAATCAATGTAATTATTCATTTTTATTTAAAAAAAATATATAGCCCCAAAATTTAATTATACAATTATATTGAATTTTACTATCAGCCCCAAAATTTTATATTGAACTCTATCATAAAACTATATATAATATCTAGGTGTCTCTATACGCATGTTCAATACAATTCAGAGATTCGAAGATTATCATTGACGGGCGCTTATTTTTTAAAACTCAATAAAAATGTATAATTAATTTAGAAAGATACATCTGACGTGGTCTTTACGATAATACATATAGTAGATCGTGCTAACGTTAGTATCGCACAATTGTGAATCATTACCTCGAAAATTTGTTTTAGAATTACTGAGTAGAATTAAATTGATATCAAAGTCACGCCTATTAGGCTTAAGATTTTTCTAGGATCCTTAAATTCACAAATCAATCTTAAAATTAGCCAATGCTGAATTCACGGTCTAGTTTCTTTGCACCACAGAGTTTACAAAAAAAATATCATAAAATATTATAACGTTAAAGAAAAGTTAAATTTTAAGATTTGTATAGCTATTAACTTAAAAAAAAAATTGAAACTAATAAATTGAAGCATTAAAAAGTTTTCTGCACATTTAAGGATCATTAATTTTTCTGATTATAAATTGTGAGGTTTCCTTGGTCTGATAAAAAAAAAACTAAGAGAATGATTTGCACTACTTGAAAGTTTTGTTTTATTTTTTCTTAAAGCGAAAGACAAAATTTTAAATTATAAGGTTACAAAGTCGGATTCCTATTTCACCAGAAAAGTAATAGCATATAAATCTCAAACCCAACATAAACGTCTCATTATTTCTATGCAAGCAAGACAAAGTCTACTAAAAGGAATTTTGTTCCTTTTACGTTTAAGACAAAGCACAGCACTATTTCGATTTCTCATTTAACACCCGATTAGAAAATTGTTGAAATAAAAATTTAAACAAAAAACTATTTTTACTCTAAAAAAAATATAAGAGATTTTTTATTAACTTTAGTTTATATAAAATTTTCTTTGAAGAGAAAACTGTATACAATTTTCTTTGTTTAAAAAAAAAAAAATGCTGACAAAAAATATTAATGATGATTTCAAAATTGAGATATCTACTTTTTTTTATAAGTATTTATTTTAGTGACGTTAAGTGGAAAAAGTTTAAATAAATATTGGAGCAAAGTAGATTTTAATTTACTATAGGAATGGCAGAGTGTTTTAGCTCTTGAAAATAGTTTCAACATTTTTCGAGTTGTTTTTCAAATGTCTCATATTTATTTGGTATAACAAGTTCTCTGTAAAAAAAAAAAATTAGATATATATAACACTGGTCTACAAAAAAAAATTTTTGTATTGGTGCAGCTCTGTTCGCATCTGTACTCGGTAAAGTAGTTAGTATGAACTACATTGCTGCTACTAGATGCCAGCTGACAGGTCTGGTTTACCTCCATGTTATAACTACTTTTATGACATTAATCGTATATGGCAAGTTAGTCAAGAAGTTGCATTAACGATCCTGATAAGTTTTGTTACATATGCGGTGAATATATAATGAAAGATCAACGGAAACCAATTAATGACACGGTAATTCGCTTGTATTCTGTATACTTTGGTATTGAAATTGGCAATCAAGATATATGAAAAATGTGACTAGTTTTCTTGTATCAGCTCACAAAATATACCCAAAATCAAGTCTAAAATCTTAGGCACCAAAATGAGGCCAGTGTAATAGTTAAAATATCACTATCAATTATATATACAGTCAAAGCTTTCGTAGAGGACTAAGTTTTGGCCGTCATGGTGTACTGGTGTTAGCATAGTGGTGTTGCCATTATCCTACGGCGTGTTCGAACACAGTTTCATTTCCACCTCGGACTGGAATTTGTGTCAATTGTTCCCTTTGAATTAAGTGTTTGTGATGTTTTTAAGCGTTGATCCATCCCTTGAATTAGGATCAATAGTAATAAAACCTTATTTTAAATTATCAGCTTTGAATATTTGTTTTGTTCAAGCCACACATGTCCTTTTTGTAAGGACGTTATTTAATTCTTTAAAATAATATGTATTTGTCATTTCATTTGGAAAGCAAACATTTTATTTGTCCTTTATCAATCAATTATTATTATTATTTGCCATATTTTTTTTCGTATTATAGTGAAAAAAATAAAAAAAATAAAATAAGGAAAATATTTTTATTAAGGCTTGGTCCTTTTTTATATACATACATAATTACAAGAGAAAAATATTAATAAAGCATAAAGGAATTTATATATAGTTTATTAAATAGATAGTGAATCATTGGGCAGATTAGTAAAATTGAATTGGATTATAGAAAATATAACAGATTTCGATTCTACAAAATCTAAACTTTAATTTTATAATAATTCATAATATTCAAACTGTTGAAGTGATAACCGCACACATAAAATTATGAAATATTAATTTTGAAATGCCTTTTAGTTATAGTTAGATTTGCAATCTTTGTGTAAAAGAATTGTCAAATTTCCCGAAATTCAAAATTAAAATTGCAATAGCTTTTAAACTATTAATGGGCTTAAACTATTTTCGGATTCTCCAATGAATTCAATGTAAACTATAATGTATATAAAATTATGACCTTGTGCCAATACAAAAATACATATATCATTTATGTACAAGTTATAGGCAAGAACAAAAAAAAAAGGAAAATTTATGAAATATTATGCCTGTTGAATCGAAGACATGAAGAAAAATAATAATATGAATAATGTGTAACATTTAGTTATAAATGTATCCTGATTCTATCTTTAATAAAAAAATATTTTTTAATTTTTTCTTTATTTTCTTTAAGCATATTGTGGAAAATTGAAAATTTTATAAAAAATATGAATTAGCACTAATTTTGGTATAAATAAAAGCATTAAAATTTCTGCAATACGTTGCTAAAGACATCTAACATATAATCATTTTCTGAAATTTTCAAAAAAAATTTTTTTTTAAATTCTCTCTAGAGCTTAATTAAACTTTCACGACGAACTCAAACACGATATCAAAGTGTGTTAAGCATTTTTACAGAAATTTCAAAAATCTATCCAATTATTTTCTTATTCGATTTTCTAAAGCTTAATAATAATATTCAACATATTATTTATCATTATTTATGTTTAGAAAGCATGATGAAAACAAAATATAATAAACAAGTAAGTCATATATTCTATATTAGTCTATATATGTCTACTCGTGTATGTATACTTTTTTTTTATATCAAAACAACTTGTTGATTAAAAATTAAAGTTCATAATAATAAATAGGAAAATTGAACATGTGTATTTTATTCTCACACATAAATTTAAATTTCATGTCCTTTATATCACAAAAAAAATTGATTGGTTCTTCTATACCTTTGTTTGCTGAAATGAAACTTTTTTATTTATATAAATTTGATATAAAATGGAGTAAATTTATTTTTAAATGTCATATACAATTAAAAATTTATTATTAAATATATGAATTTATGTTGTTTATTTTATGTTGTATAATTCATTTAATAACTATATACATATTTATACCAAACTGGTATAAATACAATAAAAAACGAAAATAGATCTATTTATTTCGTATTCTTTTTCAGAAATTTCTATATTAAGTCATCATAGAAGAAAGAAGACTATACAAGAAATTTTTGTAAGTACTTAATTTGGGGAAATGACTTTTTTTTATAAATTTTTGAAATTATTGGAGTGTTATACCAAATAATTAAGTCCATGAGTTAATTTTAATGTTATTCAAACTCAGTACAGAAACCTCATTAAAATTTGGCCAACTCCAGTTCTTTAAAATGTTTAAATAATTTTTCTATTTTGTTTACGTACATGTATATCCTAACTTTAAAAAAAAAAAAGTGCCAATACTATTTTATGAGTTTCGTTATATGAGATGGAGGGATTATAACATAATTTCGAAAATAACATTCATTCAATTCACTCCTTCTAAATCTAAATGAATTATTTCAATATCTTCTCCTTGAAAATAGAACACACCATTTTCATTTAAAAAAAAAATTCATATTTTAATTAAATAATGAAAACGTGAAATCATTCAATTAGAAATAGATATGATGATATGTACAAGTACATACATAAGTAAGTAAGTAACACTCCATTTGCGATTTATTATATATGTACATTTCTAGAATATTATTTTTCACAGTACTTAGGAAAAAATATTATTTACAATTTTGAAAGTTGAATTTTCATTAAATTTCAAAATATTTTGAATTTTAAAATCAACATGATTACTCCGGGTTAAATTATAAAATGTACCTAGCCTGTATTCATAATGTTTTAAAGTTAGTATAAATTAATTTTTATCAAAAAAAAGTTTTCATCAATATTTTCATTTCGATTAATCTTATTCACATTTTCACTTAGCCAATAATAATCATTAAGTTTCTACATATAGGATAACCTTCAATAATCCAATGATTATCCTTTTCTTTTAATAAAATCGATTTTTTTTTTCCTTTAAACCAGAAATAAGTATTTTTAGATTTTAATTTTAAATATTAACTTTATATATTGTTATAAAATTAACTATATTTTAGATCAAATTGACTAAAAATGAAAATTCAAATATAAGTTAGAAAAAAAAAAGTTGAAAATAAAAATAACTTCTAAAAGGAATTGAGTTTAACACCAATAATAATAAAGACACACTATTCTACGTTTGAATGCTAAGAAATTTATGCCTTTAATGATTTATTTGGGTTACCAATAAAATAAGAATAGTCGTATCGTAGCTATATGTGTGTCTTAAATGTATACGAAAATATAAAGTTTGATTCTAGTCTTTAGTTTTTCATATCACATTTAATATTATATGCAACAAATTAGATTCTTCAAAATATAATAAACATTAAAACATAACAATGATACTTGATCCCAAGAGTCAAGTATAACTTTCCTTTTTTTTTTGCAGTAAAAAATATCCTTAAATACAACATAAATTAAAAAAGATGTTAACACTTTGATAAAAGTGATATATTTTATAATATAGGAATAATGTTTTCAGTGGAGCCCAAGAATTAATTTATAAATTTTGTTAGTTGGGAATAAAAAGTTATAAAATTAAATTTTATTAATTGGATATTTAAGTTTGACTAAAAAATTTATATTGTAATTAAAAATTATTTAATTGTTATATATAAATGTAGTTTTTTTTATAAAATCTTGGTCTGATTTCTGTGTGTTTTCTGAACACTCGATTATTAATGGTTCTTGAAGGGCACTCACTAATAGCCAGGAAAATAAAAATATAGACATTTTTGATTTTTATAATGGAACACGTAATTTCTCCAAATAATTTAGGTTAGACGAAAGTATTCAAAAAATTTCCAAATAAGACTGAAATTTATTAAAGAATCAATCTGTAGAACAGAATTTTACAATGGATTATAATATATACTAGTAAGTAAAAGGTCGCCACTCATGGACAGAAATTTATTAATTTACGTTCTTTGTGACGGCGAAAAAAAAAAACCACAAGTGTAGGGATTTTTGTACTTAATGGTATAATAAAGAAAAATTATAGTCACAGATAAAAATAATGTGGATATAAGAATAGAATATGTATTTTTTTGTGGAAAATTTTTATTTTAAGGTCATGGAGCAATAACACTCTAAACGACATTAAAATATGATCATAATTTAAAAGTTAGATCTAAAAAAATATGATTTGAACTCTTAAAACTTAAATTTAAAGCTTCAAAATATTCAGATAATTCTAGTCTGTCTAAAATGTCTGGAATATTGTATATGTAGTTGCTTTCAAAACTAAGTCGTTTACATTACAATCCCAAGTAGATAAACGTATATTCAAAGCTAATTTTTCTAAACAATTAAAGAATTAGTCAAAATGTTTTACGGTTCATCATCGTCAAAGTTCAAATGAAAAATTCCATAGGATTCTCAGAATTAATAATTTGGACGAAAATTAATCTCTAAAAGCAAAAATTAAACAACAAAAAAAAAACAAATTTTTGAGGGATCATCATTTTATTAGGAGAAAAATAAATTATATATAAATAAATTAAATTACTACGGTCTAAGGGTCAAAATACATGTTTCCTTTTTTTTTTTTCAGATAACAATATTATGATTCATTATGTTATAATTTTATATTCAAAGCTAATTCCATGAGGATTAAATTGCCTTGATTGTAAATTGTAAATGTAATTTTTATAAAAATATGTTAATAAATTTCAAAAAAAAAAAAATAAGAAAAATAAGCAAAAGAAACGTTTTAATTTCACAGACAAATTAAAAAAATATATATTATCGGTTTAAATTTAAATGAAAAAGAAAAATATTATAAAAATCGGAATTTTTAGATTTTTTTAAGGTTTTGTCAGCTTAAATGAGTATTCGATTGAGACCTCTTGAACGACGAGGCTCCATACTATTTTGTACAAACTTTTAAAAAAGCTCTTTTTTGATTCAGCGATATCTAGTTGACATATTTATATAAAGTTTGATACTCTGTTTGTTATAAACTATTTTGACTTGTTTCAGATTTTTTTTAGAGACTTTAGCTAAAGTAAGTTCTCGTTGGAAAATGCTGGCATATAAATAAAATATTAAATTCATTTATCTAATAAAATGTCAAATACTAAATCTTTTTAGATTTATTCCTTTGAAACTCATTTTTTTTATATAACAATAAGTCATCATCATCACAGCTGAGCTATTGCACTCAATTCCCCATTCATATAAGTTTCTTTCCCAAAAGGCAGAATTTTCATTTGCGTGTAACTTTTAATAAGTTTTAATAAAATAAATTAATATATAAGCAAGATTATAATTATACTTAAAGCATACAGAACAGACAGAAAATTTATTATTTTTGAAATTGTTTAATAAGATAGAAAAGAAAATAAATGAACAAAACATAAATGCGATTTCATTTTAAAAATTAAATTCCGCACCCATATTTTCTGTTTTTTTTTTTTTATATAAAAATGTAAATGCAATTTTCATGCCATTCCTATTATTTTCTATCTGTCTATATACATATTTTGCCTTTATTTATATATTGCAAACTTCTGAAATAAACTATATTATTATACTCGTATATTGGATTAAAAAATCATAATTTTTTGTTTCCAGACAGATTCACAGACACAACAGAAAGAAAAATATTAGTCATCTAGTAAATAAAAGCCTACATGTTACGCCCAATTGTTACACAGAGTTTAAAAATTGACTAAATTTTGTGAAAATCTATTTTCAAATGTGTATATAAAATGACTAATAAATTTCATCTCGTCTATTTTGACTTCATTAATGAGATATACGGTGCATATAAGAAAATCAAAAATTTATCTGTAAAGGACTTTTTTTTAAAGTTGAGGACTTTTTTTTAAAGAATTAAAAAAGAGATAAATATTACAGGATTCTAACTACTGTTTATCCGCAACTGAAAGAGCAGCAAGAATTAAAGGCTTTAGTATATAATTGTGTACATATTTCAAATAGTTACATCCCAGCAAGAATACCAGTGGCGTAGCTACCATATAGCAAGAGTAAGCAACGCATAGGGGCCCTCTAAGTTTAGGGGCCCTCTTGTAATACAGTTTATTTTTTTTTTAAATCGATTCAGTCCAAGCTTTAAGTTGAATGAACAACTAATTATCCAGCAGCGAAGCTTTTAGAGAAATGCATGAGTACACTTATGTTACAAATCACTCGAATACACTTTATTTATTCAATACATATATGGATAGTGCAACTCAAAAAAGAAACGAGTGTAATATATGATTCATAATATTTTTTCAATGCATTAGCATTGTATTGAGTTTTTTGTATCAAGTGTAATTCCTATTCGCAAGTATAGTGGGTAGTGAAATATGTATTGAATGAATTGGGTGAATCATCTGACGATCATCTGAGTGATCTTATTAACGATTTTGCAAATGCAAAAGCTAGAAAAAAGAAATTTTTGATTTAGTTATTTGATATTCTCATTATTATTATTATTATTACTTTTATAATATAACTGTAGTGTAAGCTATCATACACCTTACAATGGTATTTCTTTAAGTAAGCTGTGACAGCTGAGGTATGTCTCAGCTACAGTTTTATATATATTATTATACATTATACTTGTCATTCATTCTTTGGTATTAGGCAAGAAGATAAGTCCTAAAATAAAATACTTTTAATCTAAGAAGAAACCAAAGCTGTTTTATTTATTTAAACTGAATCTTTCTGGGCCCTCTTGGCCAACACTACAATAACGTATTATAAAAATTATAAAGATTTTTTTTGTATTTCTTTAATACTTTTTACATTTTTTCACAGGGGCTCTTCCATCATTGTGGCATAAGGGCCTAAAATTTCTAGCTACGCCACTGAAGAATACCCAACTATTCCTTAAAGATCTTAAGTTCACTGTTAAAATTTAATATAACGTCTAACACATCAACCCGATGTAAAGAATATACTTTTAAATCTTACAAAAATAAAATAAATTTTCTTTAAATTCAGTAAATTTTTCTGCTACCAAAAAAGGAAAAAGCAAAGAAATTCTAGAAATATTTTTCTTTTATTTTATTTTTATATATTTTTTTGTCACCATTATTGGTTCTTCTATATATTATAGTCGCGAATATAATTCTTATTTTCTTCGAGCATATTTCCTCAAAAATCATAATAATAATAATTTTTTTTTTCTCAGATTTTTTTCGTATCCGCTTATGAAATGTGTAATATAAATGCAAAGAAAAAAAAAAAGAGAAAATTTATTTATATGTAAAGAAAATTTTATCCTTGAAAAGCTAACAAATTAGCATAATCTTTAGCAGCTTAAATTTCTTATTTTAATAAAAATTATTTCACAATATTGTATATAGCTATTTTTATTTTTTTCATTTTTCCTTTTTTCCATTTTTTCATTTTTCTGATAATAAAGAAAAATCGTATTTCAATCAAAAAAAAAAAGAAGAAAATGCCGCAAGTCATTTAAAACGAATGTTAACGTGAAAATATTTTTTCTCGTTAGATAATTTTGTTTTTCGTTTTCTGCGGGGAAAATTCTTAAATAAGTAGTGCTGGAAAATGAATTGAATTTTTCTTTTAATTTCTAACATCAAAGAATCAAAAAACCAGCAAAATTCATAATTTAACAAAAAAAATAAAAATATATATATTTTTAAAAGATTTTCAATATAGCAATTAGACTCAAGCTACAATTTAGAAATGAGAATAAATGGTTTTTCATAAGAGGCTGAATATTATATTTTTCAAATTTTTTTATTTGGTTCTTATGAACTTTTCATATGTTCGTATATTGTTGTTACCAACATAATCGCAATAGGTACCTAAATAACGATCGATATACATTAATCGTATGTCGCTATACTTCTCAATCCAATCATAATAAAGTACAGACAAATTTAATAAAATATTAAATTTAATTATGTCTTTCCCAAAATTTTCCTACATTTCTATAATAAAGTTATTCAAACACATTACAATTTTTTGTATTTGAATCTCAAGTCTAATAAAAAGGAATATAATATATAGAGCACGATTTCCCCAAGTTATTTCTTGACAAAAATGCAAAATTAATCTTGGAATAGAATGTGAAGAAAGAAAAAATTTCTTAAAAGAATATTATTCGTTCTTAAACAATTCTTAAAAAATTAAAATAACTTGACTGCGATAAATTAAAGATTAAATTCAATTTCTCTCAATTTTTATGTTAATGTCAATTGATTTGAAGAATTTGTATATATGATTTAGAATAAATTACCATCTTCTTAACATCTGGTGTGTTTCTTTGTAAAATTATTTTCCCTTTTTACCTAAAAAAAAAATTATTTGAATAATTTTTGTTTTTGTCCTTGTCATAATTTCATATCTCATTTTTTTATTAAGTAAGTAAAGAAATCTTAATATTTCCATTTTCATGAAAATCGATCTACCATGGGAGCCATATAACATATTTCTTAACTTCAAATGTAGGTCAAGTTCTGACCATTCCTGCTTTGAATAGTAGTTCGAAATGAAATAATTTTTTTACAAATTTCAGAATTTATGGAAAATTTAAAAAAAAAGTTGACTAAAATTAAACCAAAGAAATAAATGTACAAAAAATGAAACATTCTTAAATAAAATATTTTATTTTATTCTATGTACAAAAATGTCACGCCACAAAAAGCAGAATGACTTTTATTTAATGTTATTATTGTGATAAAATCATTCGTGCTAGACACTATTCAAAAATGTATTTATAGTAAAAATAGAAGCATAACAATCAAATTATCCTAGTTTACTAAACTCCATACTAGTCTATCACATTAAAGTAACATTTATTAAGCAAAAGCTCTAAGAACTGATTAAAGGTTCTGAATACACAAAATTATGCTGAGAAAATGTTTAATAAGTATAAGTACAGAGCCTTAAGAGGAGGAAACTTTCTCATATAATAAGACCATAGAGATAAATTCTATAAATGTTGGCTGAATAAAATCAAAATGATCTTTACAACTGTCTCAACAAACTAAATATATAAATAAATACTAAAAATGTTAAATTTTTTCAGTTTAATTAAACATTAAACCGAATAAAAAAAAATATTTTTTTCTTGTTTTCATATCATTGAACTGAATCGAAAAATTAGCGTATAATTAAATTTCTAATTTTTTATTTAACGTTATTGTACCACAAATTTCCCATCGAAAATATATTGGAAGTAAAAAAAAACAATATTAATTATTTTTTCTTCGATGATTAATGACATAATAATGTCATAAATGTGTTCATAAAAAAATTACATTGAAACTTAGTGATTTAACTTAAATATCCTACAAGTATGAAAATGACAATAACAAATCGATATTTTATTTTATATATTTTTATATGAAAAATTTTAATACGAAACTTAAATCTTATATGAAATCTTATATCAAATTATAGTAGATTATTGTATATGCAAACTAAATTTGTTATTAATTAAGAGTTCTGTATACACAAAAATACATTGACACGAGTCAATACTTATATCACGAGACCGAAGGTCGAGTGATATAAATTGACAAGTGTCAATGTATTTTTGTGTAAATACAGAACGAGTTGTATAACAAATTTTGTTTACATATCCAATATACTGTTTTAATGCGTAGGGGAGAGGTAGTTGCAAAGAGAGAATATTTTTTCTTCTCATTTTTTCTCATTTTTTTTTTTGTATTTGGCTGTATTGAAATATTGTGAGAGATATTATGTTTGTTTAGGTATTACGTAATATTCAATACGAAACATCTAAATGATTTCATTATTTACGCTGATACATCTAAATTTTTTCATTATATACGCTGATGCATCTAAATTTTTTCATTATTTACGCAGATGCATCTAAATGATTGCATGTGTATTGACGCATATAATACTCCATTTAGTGATCTAAATTCTATAGCACTAAATACAACATAACGATCCCCAACGCATTAAAAAGAATTATTATTATTCTGATGGCAAACAACGTAAATACTTAAACTTAACATCAAATGCAAATCATATAAATATAAAGGGATCACCCGTTGTCGTCGCCTTTATTTAAAAACTATTATAATATAATGAAAATTTTATAATAATATATGTATGTATATTTTATATTCAAATTTACTTTAAAAAAAATAGCTGAACATTGTGTGCAAGGTCTTGTCTTATAAATATCGTTTAATGTAAACTAATATACTATATTGTGATATGCATAAATTATTTTAATATATAAAACAACATACTGTTTCCTGTTATTTTGATTTTCAAATAATAAAATGGTCACCATATTCACGTTACCTTATAAAAACAATATGTATATATTAAAGAAAAAAATAAATAACGTATAATGTCCCGAAGATATAAATAAATAATTTTATATTTTATTCTAAATAAATTAAGTATCTTTTCAAGAACATTTGTATTATTTCTATCATAATATTTTGTGAATTTAATATATAAATAAAAATATAAAGATTATTGACCGTGACCTCATGTTCAAAATTTACATATTTAATTTTTATTATTATATTTATTTATATTATTTTTAATAATAAAAGATAAATAAATATTTTATAAAAAATAATACAATGTATACAAACAATGTATACAGTACTGAGATTTTTGTTTTTTTTTTTTTGAAATCCTAAGTATGTATTTCTAAAAAAAAAAAATAGAAAGTCATTTAAAAAAAGAAACATAACTTTACAGTCTAGTGCTGATAAATTAAAAATAAATATTTCTGGCAAATCATCTTATGAAGCATATTAATTGCTGATAATTATATTTAATTATCATTTTGTATCACATCACCACCCATAGATAGATTACTGATTCATTTTAAAAATATACTTAAGAAGAACATAGTAACAAGATGTAGCTAGGATAAGTGTACCTTGAAAGGCATGTGTAAAAAAGCCTCAAACTGTCATGATTGTGATAAATGTGCTACAAAACAAAATATTTGATTCTCTTCATAAATTTTATAGTTAAAAAAAGTATACAACCTTAACTTTTAACTTTGAATAATACTTCATACAAAATAAATGGATATATTCTATTTTAACAACTTTTTTAAGAAATCATATTTTTTTTTTTTTTAATAATTTGTGACAAAATCATTAAGAATCATTTAACTTTATTTATCGATTTCATTAAAAACTCATCAAAAGTATATATTTTTGATGTAATTTAATGGCAGAAAAAAAAAAGGAAAACTCTTAAACTAACATTAGATGTACATATATTTAAAGAAATCATTGTCTTCTCTTCCTCTTTTAAGGAAAACATTTATTTTACAATCATAAATATTGACTTAATCTTTTTAATAAAGGAAATAAAGAAAATAAAAAGTTTGTCTTTACATATATAAGAAAATAAATGTATGCTGGATTGTAGCTAAAGTTTTATGTAAATTTATATATAATATATATTATATAAGTCTGACACAATAATTTTAACATTAAAAAAGGGTTGGAAAAATTAAACAAAAATAATAAATTTTAACAATCCCCAACTAGAATTAACATTTACTTTAACGATAAGCCTGCAATCAGGATATTTCTTAAAACGAAATTAACAGCAGCTCCTACTACTAGGAATCTGACCTTTGCTGATCACTGCAAAAGATAATCCGCCATAGAGAACAGTTTCAATATAGTTATAATAAATTTATATAATAAATTTTAACAATCCCCAACTAGAATTAACATTTACTTTAACGATAAGCCTGCAATCAGGATATTTCTTAAAACGAAATTAACAGCAGCTCCTACTACTAGGAATCTGACCTTTGCTGATCACTGCAAAAGATAATCCGCCATAGAGAACAGTTTCAATATAGTTATTGAAACTGTTCTCTATGGCGGATTATCTTTTGCAGTGATCCAGCCTCCTAACTTTATAATTATATCAAACTTCCTCTAAAAATATTATATTATAATAAATATGATACTACTATAAAACAAAAACATCCATAGATTTCCTATATATACCCAGAATTCTATTTTCAAGAATATATAGTTTTTTTCTTTAAAACAAAATGTGAAAATAATGAAACACCAAGCTAATCATCTCTTTCATTAAAATTCTGACAGCAACTTCAGACTTTTCTTTATTAATGATTCCGAAATGTTTTTATTGTTTTTTTTTCCGCATTCTCATAATGTAGAAGCCTGTACCATGTACATATACATAACATACATCAGGTATATGTAAAGTATAGTAATGAGTTCCATTCATTATTTCCAAATGAAAAAAAAAAATTTAAATTTTTGTGATTTTTTGCACGTGCATAATATATAGGTACCTACTATGGTTGGTTGAAAGATATGTATAGGTATATTCCCAAAAATGTGAAACTTTTGTCTTACCAATGTTAATTTATTTTTGTTTCGAAAAGGTAATAAAATAAATCGCTATCGTGGTAACTATATAGAAGTTTTCATAGCATTTTTCTATGTAGTTTATTATTGTTAGCTTGCAAGGATTATTAAATTTTATGGTATATTTTTAACTCACAGAGCATTTATATTAAAACTAAAATAATTTGTTCATTTTATGTAAAAATATATAGATTGAAATAATGTGTTTCAGGTAAAGTTTTCATCCACTGCACTCAAATTCTATAGACATGAATATATGAATAGGAATAATCGATCCTTTTCAAAACTTACTTTTTGTATTCATACTTTTATATAGATTTAAGGTTCAGTTTCTTCATAGAGAGACTAAATTGGTATTTACTTCTTTTCAATTTAGGTTAAAAAAAAATTTATTTGAAATCGACTTTAGGAATCTACATATAGTTGAAGCTGCTTAACATTTTCCGATTATTTTAAAATTCGACATTTATGTAGAAAGAAACTGAAAAAAAATTGATATTTCTAACTCTGACTGTTAAATCCATAAGTTATGGTTGAAGTTTTTCTTAAAATAAATATATACAAATGTTCGTAGAAGAGCCGCGAGCTGACAAAAAAATATTAAATTAGATTTCATATTTAAATAGATTTATTTCTAATTTGTATATTATATTTATAAGAGCCCGCACCAAAAACAATTTAATTAAAAATCAATAAAATCATTTTATGATTGCTTCAGATTTTCAATACAAAATGATTTTTTTTTTTTCGCATAAACACAAAATATTTATTTTCATAAATTGATTTTCTTTTGATCATTTAAAATATGTACATAATTATTACACGGAAAAGAAATTCATAGACAAATCATACACATTTCTGTTATAATTTTTCTTTCTGTGCGGAAATATGTAAATGTGTGTAATAAAAGATAAGTTTTGCAGCAAGATAGCTAGTTTAGAAAATTGAAAAAAAAATTAAGATTTATGTGAAAATTTGTTAGTAAAACTTGCTATAAAAAGCCACTTGTTCTATCTAAATTTCATATCTAATTACTAGTAAAATCTGCAATAAAATTTTTTTATTGTACGCGCACTTCGTCTCACATATTAGTTCAATTAAAATTTAAAGTGAAACGACATTATTGTAATATAAAAACCTTATTTATTCAGAAATGAAATTATAAGTAAGCAGAATGATCATTGAAGGTAACAAAAACGTCCATCTAAATTATGACATCCGGTTTCAAAATTCCGGAAATTAATTTGTACACTGAATATTTTCATTGTTAATGCAAAAATTTTTGTCAACAAAATATTTTAAATATTTTGTACATAAATTATTGTTTATATAAAAAATTATTATAAATTATTTATATTACAAAACATAAGTTCAATAACTTCTCTTAGATACTAAAAAGATCTAACAATAAAAGTTTCATAAGAATTTTTTTCAATATTGGTATTTGTTTAATGTAAATATAAATATTGGAAAAAAATTCTCAATTTCAATATAAATAAATTAATTAGGTATAAACAAAATTATGAGAATCATGACAATAATATGTATATAAATATAAAAAAATAAAATAAGTTCTAGAACATTGCAAATTAGATGAAATATTAAGAGACTATAATATATTTTATTTTTGCAAAATTTTCAAATTTTTCTTAAGGCTTACTTTACTCCGAATTCAATTTGTAGGAAAACAATACCTTTTTTTTGTAAATAATCTTTGAAACATTTAGTAGAGGCATCTAGAGAGATTTTGGACCTCATTTTCATCTAAGAATTCATTATTTTTTCTTTCTATTTCTATCAAAAATCAGTTCCAAAATAATCAAAAGTGTGCTTCAAATTTTCATAAATTAAACATGGAAAAACGAAAATTAAATTTTTTTTTTTTTATTTCCAAGAAAGTAAGGAAATATATAAAAAAAAAATTATTCAATTAAATGTACTTACTTACTATTTATAAACATGCTTCTGATGAGAAAAATTTTCCTTTTTAAACAAACTTTTTTTTGGCCTTTGAAATATTCTTCATACTTCATTATTATTATTATTTTTTTAATTATTTATAAATTAATATTTTTTTTATACAAAATACTCTATGCTTCGTAGAACTTCTACTCACTAAAAATCTAATTTTATTATGAAAATGATGTATTTTATTAAGAAATCATCATTTTGCTTCTATAAAAAAGGATACAAAGACCACCGACGACGTCCTCTTTTGTAGGACATAAAGCAATCATAATACATTGTACATTGTAAATGTATGTACATTGTAAATGTATGTACATTGTAAATGGTTATGGACTATTTATAAAATTTTTACATATAGATGCATTTACAATTTACACTATATTAAAGATTTTTCTCGGTAGGAATTATGTTAAATTATGTAACATTTATTATATTAAAAAGTAGATTTACATATTTATGTATAACGATGTGATATTGCAATATTATTCAGTAGTAATATATAGTTTATAGAATAATAAGGTCTTTGGGACAATGAAGTTGACAGACAAGATCAATGATTTAGGTTACGTCTGCGTTTCATTCCATATTCAGGTTACGTCTGCAAACACATTACATGGAAAAATTAGAAGATTATTCCTTCACATCAATCCTTTCACGTTAACCTATTTATTTATATTAAAAGATCGATTCTGTTCCATATTTAAAAAACGAATGAAGTCGACGATAAAAATGTATATAAATGGCTGCATCTTAAGATAGAATTGATTGATATTGCTAAAGCCCTTTTATTCTAACTTATTCGACGATAAATAAAGAAACTTGAAGAAATAAAATGGTTTAAGTATCTCTACAGTTTAACTAACTATTTCTAGACGTACTTTAGATTTCGAACTCATTTAGCTTGATTTATTGATTATTGAATCCAGATCAAGTCGTTTAAGCTTTAATGCGAACGGGAAAAGAATTACCAGATAAATTTTGATCATCATGGGAGTATAGTCATTTCCACAACAATATAAAATCTTATTAAGCCTTATTTATTTTTATTTATAACTTAAAAAAGAAAAAAAAAATGATTACCTTAATTAAATAAGTATGTGATGCTATGTTATTTCCTTTTCATCAATTCCTTCATATTTTTTAGAATAAGTATAAGTATACAGATCACAAACGTGACAACATAACATTAATATTATTTTATATAAAAAAAAGCATAAATTATATTATAAAACTTAGCTGACATCCTATTAAAACACAATCAGTTCATAAATATGTTGAAATCTCATAAAATAAATACAGGCTACTATAGTTGAGTTTAGCCGGTTTCACTCTGAAGTTAGTTCCGAACTTACATTAATAACAAAACATTGTTTCTGAATGTGGGACGTATGCTACATAGCTATAAAACATGTCATTAGCTGACTTACTTACTAGAAAGCATAATAGAAAAATATTTGAATAAGTACTAATTCAAGAGGAATAATTCTACGTTTTGTAGCTCGTCGTTAAAACAAAGGCGGCAGAGATGCCAACTATTCAATCTATAGTTATTGGCTGATCTATACATTCAAAATCTATTGAGCTGATTTCGTTTAATATGTAAAAAAAAAACAATATCTTGTTTTTTTTATTAAATTTTATTTTATGTACTTTTCAGGAAATGTGTTATTTTCTGTTGTAATTTAAATTTTCTTATATTTTTTTTTTAAGAATAAATTAGTTGTATATGATTTCCTTTAAATAATATTCTCATTAAAATAATACATTTATATTGTGAAACTTTTGACACAACAGAATAATCCACATATTGGGCTTCTAAATTTTAATTGCAATATCTTCGTTAATTAAAATGAATGAAATCTTATCTTTTTATAATGTAATGTTTTCATTACAGGTGATAGAAATGAATGAAAATTGTATGCTGTTTTATTATAATTTACGCAACTATTGCAAAATCAAAGATTGAGTAAGTTCCCATCTAGAATGTTAATAATCTTAGGTGTAACTCTTTAATGAAAATATACATTGTCTCACCTACATTCCTAAACTTAATTTTTTCCAATGTATTCGTAGCTTCACAAATAGTGTGAAAAAGGAAAGAAGTATAAGTGTAAGTACTTGAACATTCAATATCAAAATCTTTGGGACTTAAAATTTTCCATCATAGTAGAGCTAAAATTATTTTATCAATGCATGATGTTAAATGTGATAGGTATTTGTCTCTAATGAGTGTGCCATTTATCAAATTTTAGCATAATATATAATACAAACCATCTTTAATTAAATTATTATTTTAACGAAAGAAATTAACTTCTGTATCCCAGGAGATTTCACATTAAATTCTTAATTAATCATTGACTAAAATTATGAATACATACTTGACTTGCCACTAAACTCAATATTATGTAAGTTAATAATGAAAATTGAAATTATGTACTTTATTTTTGATAATATATTTTTTGTCACCATAATATTAACGTATATATTAATGATATTTTCTTCTTTTTTTTTGTTTTAATTGAAAATATTTTTATGAAATAATTAAATTTTCCTATAATTATATACTTAATTCACTAAGTTACTTTTTTTCCTATTATGTTTTTGGGGTAGTTAGTTCTAGCGTCTTTTGGGAGTTGTAATGTATACATTTTTTTACAACATTTTGAACTTAACAAAAAAAATCCATTGGGACATTTGAATCATATAATTAATTTTTAAATTTAATTTATATAAATTTGTCCATTTGATATAATTTTGTTATTTATTTCATTATTCAAAATAAAAACTATTCGTATATGTAAATTTCAAATTTCTATTTAAAAATAAATTTTGAAAATTAAGAATGAAGAAAAACATTTTTTCCCGATACTTCAAAGTAAATGATTGAAAATATCCGAAAAAAAATAGTAAAATATTTTTACCAATCATAACTAAGAAACATAATAACGTTTTGAAACCACCTCTCATCATACATTCATAAGGACATGGATAAACTGAAAGATTTATTTCAATTAACTTTTATTATTATATTACCAAAGAATTCAATTGAGTTAAAAAAAATATATAACAATAACCGCACAAATTTTTGGGTCCAAATATCTAATTTTTGTTGGGACGGAAATGAAATCGATATTATAAAGATATATACATAGTATCGTATATATCAATTTTATAAATTTTTTTTATATTTTCTTTTGTCTATATAAAAAAAAATGTTCGTAATCTTTTTCCCCCAGGATAATAATTCTTGGAAATAATTATTATAGATATAACTACGATCTCATAGACATTAGTATATTTACATAACCTTAAGACACCTTAATACTTTTAGTCTTAATATATACTTATAATATATACACTGTGGCACTGTGGCATGATTTCTGCTTGAATAATTTCTTGAATTATTCAGAATCATAACATGGGATAACTACACTAAGCAAAAAACTGAATATTCAGAACACTGGCGCTAAGAAAATGTAGTCTAAATGAATGGCGACATTTTTTTTTGTTTTGAGCATCTGACGAATAACACTTAATGTTTTTGATTTAATCATAATTAGGACAAATTCTATTGCTTAGTAATGTATTTATATATACGATATTGACGCCGACTACCTTCGTATATTTGCTCTTTACTAACAAACTAAGGAATTTTGAACTTAACGCACAAATAACTAAAATGCAAACTCATGACATTAAGAAGAAATTAAAATTACAATTAAAAAAATATATATATATTCTTTTATAGGAAAACATTTTTCTATATTGTTTTGTAATATTAAAAGTGAATTAAGATCCCTAGAAAATTCTCTTAAAAAAATTAAAAGAAAAAGTTATTGTTTAAAGCTTTAAATTTCTCCTATTTTTTTTTTTACAAATAAAACTCAAACCTACGCACTTAAAAGTAAACAAATGAAAAACAAATTATAATAATAAAAAAAAAATAATGGATAATAAAAAATTATATTCTCAAGATTTTTCCTTATCATTTTACTTCCATAAGGATATGCCTGCCTAATATACATAAAAAACAATATAAATGAAGTTTCGAAAATAATAAAATGGGAAAAAAATTGTTTTTAGCCCGTTTTCCATCAACGAATTATAAATGTTTTCACTTCATATCTGTTCGTCTTTTGCGCTCTTAAGTATGCTTGTAGCTATTCAACTGTTTGGCCGATTTCGATCGTTTAAATGCCAAAATATGTGCGCAATCTCGTTAACTTTCAACCAAGCCAAAGAGTGATGGAAATTAGTACACGGGAAGATGGATATCAATCAAAAGAATTGTAAAAAAGAAAATTCTATATTTTTTAATCTGTGGGGATGCTGAGCTGCAAATATAGCTCCTTTCTCGTGTTTCAATTAAGAAAGAAATCTCTTTTTCTAAGGCAATTCAAAATCTTTTTAATTATTTTCAAAGCAACGAGATAAATACTTGTTTACTATATTCACTGCCAACTGACTTATCATACAAACTTGTCATAACTTTTTTGGGTCGTCAAAAATAAAAAAAATTAAAAAACCACTTCATAAAAAATTTTTAAAAATATAATTAATTATTATAAAAAGGTATCGGTACCTTAAATAAATTTTTTTAAATAAATTTTATAAATACTTCTAAAAAAAGTCAACTTCACACTAACCGCAGTATTTTGACCCACAATTTTTTTTTTTTTATGTTGACTTTGAAAATATTCTTCAATGATGCGTCCTCTTTACAAAAAAATTAAACAACAATTTTGGTCCTTTAAAAATACTTCAAAGTTTATGTATGAAAAAAAAAAAAAGGTTGGTCCTGCTATATTTATAGTAGAAAAGTAAATTTGTGGTACAGATTCGTTAATCCCAAAAAATAGTCTTTTTTAACAGATAAAAAGTTCCAAGTTAAGGTTTAATTTATTACAAAAAGTTAGATAAAATCAAAGAAAAGTTAAATTCCTCAAAAATGCGAGGAATTCTCATAATTCTGTTCGAATATTTGAATATTTGCGAAGAAAATTTTCATAAACTATACAAATATATTTAATTTGTCAAAATTTTGATAACTATTTTATGATCAATGTGTTGTCATTTTTAATATATAAAATAATAAAATTTTTATGAATTTTTTGTTTTTCCTTGTAAAACGGATAACCTTAATTAATTGGTTTTATTAATTAAAAAATAAAAAAAATTTTTAATATGCCAAAAAAATAAACAACATACTTCAGAAATAGAACATTTTTTTTGGGCGCCTTTTTTTCAAATTTATGATTTTGAAAAATCTTTTAAAATAAGCAATTAGGATTTATGAGAATATATATTTTGTTTATCCTATTTTCCATTAAGAAAGTCAAAAAGACTGTCTGTACATGTGTTCTTTTTTAGTTAGTCCGTTTGACAAAATGCTTATAATGAAACCAATTGACCCCTTTTTGTCAAAATATACGCAGTATCTTTCAACGATAATGTGATACTCTCATAGTTCGCTCTGCAAAGTTAGAAGCTCTCACAATTCAAAATTAGTTTTTCATAAAATATTCTGATTTAAATAAGTATGTATGGATAGAGATTTCGATTAGACGACCCTAAATAAATGGTTAGCTTCGATTGAGTCTAGGTTGCCTAAAATAGATATCCAAAGAAATTGTTACATATATGTTTAATTCCCAATCGCGGCCAAGGATTCAAACTGTAGCCTGAAAGTGAGCCCGAAAGTGTGTCATGAAAGAAATATTAAAATGTTGAAAACGAACCTTCAAATTTAGTTCAAAATAAATTAACTTGTTTTTGAAATTTATTTTTATACTGAACATTTTCCTACACAAATTATATTATATTATATTTCTTTATTTATTTTTTTTATTTCTGTTATGAAAATAATATACTATACCTACCTATTCTAATTTTGTTTTATACAAAAATAAAAAATTTTAGAAATAAATTTTTTTTTGTTTTTTATTTTATTTAATTTAGCTTTTATAAATATAATAAAAATAAAAATTTCTCATAATCATGAACTATTTTTATGTTAATGAAAATTAAAAAATTAAAATAAATACTCAAACGTATAGAAAATTATCAAAAAAGAAAATTGTTCTTCAAATATAAAATAGAAAAGAAAAACACATTTTCGAAGGTCAATCAATGTACATTAAATTTAACAAAAATTGAAGAATGTAAAATTGAAAAAATTATAATTTATTAATTTTTTTCATGTCTGGTTTTAAAACAAAAAAGAAAGAAAATTGAAAACATGAAATAAAAAGTTCCTTATACTCTCTGATATAACAAATACATTTATTTTTTATACTCTCTGATATAACAAATACATTTATTATATTATATAAATAAAAAACTTGAAATCTGTAATAATTTTATTATAATATAGTCGAAATAGATCTAAAACCTATTAAATGTTATTCAAAACATAAAATAAAATCTAGAATATTATATTTTATTTTATCTAGGCTGAAAATTTTCTTGGTTTGTATTTTGAGAAAATATTGTGTATTATATATTCAAGAAGTTTATAAAGTTTGTCCTAATATTATGACAATAAAAGTATAATCATTTTCGGGTGTAAAAACAACCTTTACTGTGTTTAGCCAACTTCATTTCACAATTAACATTAAGAGCTTCATATAGAAAATATATTTATTGTATTTGTCGGAGATTTCGAACAATTAAAAACTTAAAATTCACTGACATCTCATTATTTAGTTTTCCATTTAGTTTGGCCATTTAGTTTTGCTATCTTAGTATCTTAATAAAACTCCATCGCTTTTAAAACCAACTTTTTTTTTTAATTAAATAAATTCCCAAATTATTGTCAAAGAAAATCAACGAAATTAATATTTATGAATTCGAAAAATATATAGTTATACCATTTTAGCATTTTAATGCGATGATAATAAAATGTTTAAACACCTTTTAAAGAGAATAAAAACGAAATAAAAATAAACTATGTACCTTTTTTTTTTTTGCATTTAGACGTAAGCGAATGGTCAATATTTTTAATAACGTTAAACATGTTTTATTATATATGTAGGTACAAAATGTTATATTTTTTGCTTTATGACGATGTTTTATACAAAAAAAAAAATCATAATTAGCATATGCAAATATTAAGTTCTTTTTATTATAAACAGTTCAACAAACAAAAATAAAATCAGCATAAAAAAATTAATAAATCTGTCAAAAGCTTTTATGTTGTGTTTTTTAAGTGAACTCGACATCACTGTGTGTCTACAGATAATAAAAAACACAATTTTCATTAATTCAATGAGCTTCAAATAATAAACAACAAAACAACTCATGTTTATTTACATGTCAAAGCGTTTTTTTGTTGTTTTTATAATATTATTCATTGATATTTTGAAAATAAACAAATCTAAATAAGAATAAAAAAAAAATAAAAACTTATTCAAACTTAAAAATAAAATAAATAAATTTTCTGATAAGAATAAATGCATTAAATAAACATTTCTAAAGCAATATGTATTTCCAAATTCATATGTTCGTATTCAATATTATTTTTGTATGAAGTAACAGGTCAGTAAGTGGTTAAATATAAGTTTTACAATTCAAAAGAATATGTACACAAGTTTAACAAATGTTTGCAAAATTAATGCTTTCACAGAGATAGAAACCAAAATGCTCTGCAAACGTTAACAAAAGCATTCTATTAAGCGACTCTCCATATTAATGTCAACCAACCGCAATGCGATTAATAAAACAATTCTAGTCTTTATAATACATATCATTTCATAAAAAACCACCTATTATATTGAGCAAATAAAATCATTAAAAATTGTTACAAAAAATATTTTTAATTTTTAATTACTCAAATTCCTTTATTTGTAAATTCTATTCCATTCATTCATTTTTACAATATATTATAATATATTTTAATGCGTTGGGGATCGTTATGTTGTATTTACTGCTATAGAACTTAGATCACTAAATGGAGTATTATATGCGTCAATACACATGCAATCATTTAGATGCATCTGCGTAAATAATGAAAAAATTTAGATGCATCAGCGTATATAATGAAAAAATTTAGATGCATCAGCGTAAATAATGAAATAATTTAGATGTTTCGTATTGAATATTACGTAATACCTAAACAAACATAATATCTCTCACAATATTTCAATACAGCCAAATACAAAAAAAAAAATGAGAAAAACTGAGAAGAAAAAATATTCTCTCTTTGCAACTACCTCTCCCCTACGCATTAAAACAGTATATTGGATATGTAAACAAAATTTGTTATACAACTCGTTCTGTATTTACACAAAAATACATTGACACTTGTCAATTTATATCACTCGACCTTCGGTCTCGTAATATAAGTACTGACTCGTGTCAATGTATTTTTGTGTATACACAACTCTTAATTAATAGCAAATTTAGTTTACATATACAATAATCTACTATTTTTTTTTAATTAATCAAGATAATTCGATCAATAAAGTTTTAATAAAATTTACATTTTATTTTTTCATTATTTTTATAATCTTTCTTCACTCTTTTTGAAATTAAAAATATTCATCATTTTTATTTATTTATTTTTTTGGTAGTTATTTATAGAATCCACACACGTAAAATAATTCGAAAGGGTGAAAAGATGATAATAAAAAGAAATTTAATATTTGAAAAGTTTTCATAAAATATTAAATTATAAATACATTATTATAATAATTTAATAATTAAAAATTTAATAAAAATAAACATTACATTTTATAAATAAAATTTATTTTATTTTATAATAAAGAAAAAATTTACATTTTCTACTTTAACTATAATAATTTTATTTTAGATTTACAGAATTCAGTTCATAAAAATATAATAATAAGTAAATATTTATATTTTTTATTATTATCCAGACTAATAATAATAATTTCAAACATTAAAAATATTATTATTATACGGAATAAATTTTTGAAATGAAACTAATTTTATTTATTATTTTTAGTTTCTATATATGAGGAACGAAAAATGTTTAAAAATCTCGATTTATGCAATATCACAATGATATACAATGATTCATTTAATACACAATATACAAATTTGTAGATTATAAATAAAAGTCAAAACTATATATTTACTCTGCTGGTATTGAATTTTCTTAATATAGATAAAAAGTTAAAGCAAAAAATTGTATTTTTCCTCTTCAAAAATATGGATTAAATATTAAAATATTCATTTTTCCTTATATAAATTTAAAATACTTTTTGTTACCTAATAATTAACTGAATATTTAATTTAACTTGTAATAATTAAATATTCATAAATTCTGAATAAAATATTTTTATTTTTATTAGCAATATATAAAAATTTATTGAGTATAATTAAATTTATTTTTAAAATACATTTAAATTACATGAAAAAATTGTTTTTTTTTTTTGTAAAGAAAAATTATTGATGTCAGTTTGAATTGAAGAAAATTTATCTATGACAAGGTAAATGCAACAATTATCATTCATTATTATATAAAAATGGACAACTAAACAGTTGGTGGCTCCTCTATCCGCCGAATTCTATTTCAAAACAAATTATAATATATACAATTTATCAAAGAAATTTAAACATGCCATCAAATTCAGTGTGTTAAACAATTTGAGCTTTTTTTTAATATTGTTGAAAAATTATATATACAATCTTGCAAAAATAAAATAAAAGCATTTATTTTCTACATTTTCGTAAAGTAATAAAAATTATTAAAAAAAAAAAGTTTAGCGGAATAATTAGAGCTAATTTTAGACCAAAAAAAAAACAATACTAAGATGGAACAATAATTATTTTTACATTTAAATTATAAAATTAAAAATACAAAAAAAAAAAGTCCCTCAAAATATGCACTAAAATAGTATAATGAAGCTATCCAATGATAAAAAAAAACAATATATACATTTGCGCGCAATTTACCAAGGTCTCCAACAGAATCCGCGAACGACAATAAGATGCATTTTAAATACAAATTTATTGTGTGTAAAAAAAAATAAACAATATCATAAAATTCATAACAAAACTCTAAAATTATATTTTAAACATTTTTAATATTAATTTTATTTTTTACTGTCAAAACTACCATAGTATGAACACATTTCCAATCTATAGAATAGAAACTAATAGAAACAGAATGCATATCAGACAAAATATATGACTACTCAATGATAATTTATACTTGTCAAGCGCAGTTTGACATCGTTTTTAATTCAATCTCTTTTTTTAGCGTGGAACATAACAACTTGGGCTTCCAACTTTATGTCAATTTGCTAACTTAAGTCAAATACCGAATGGATGTATCATATCGTTATTATTATACATTATTATATATATGAAAAGTGTAGGTAAATTTATATTTAAGTTCCATTTTTTATCTAAAAATTATAAAAGTACGAAACATGACAAAACTTTTTTAAATGTAATATTGTCATCTTATACTGGAAATTGAACTAAATATAATCAAATTTTTTTGATTTATGAAATTGTCTATGTTCTCTTTTCAGGTAAGTTAACCTTCAAAATGTACTTCTAATTCTTTCTCATTTATTTTTTTTCTTTTTAATTCAATTTTCGAGTTACGGTCCAGTAACTGCAGCAATCATATAAAATTAAAATTAAATGAATCTCAATTATTATTTTAATATTTTTAATATCGTTAGAGAGTATATGGGAGACGGACAGATAGAAAGTGAAAACATAAATGTAGTCCGTTTTTTTTTCTTTTTGAAGGTAAACGGGCAAAAAACCGGAAATACAATTTTTTTTTTTTTGAAAAATCAAAAAAATTTAATAATTAATTTAATTTTTTTTAAATCCCATGTTATTATAGTAATTCTAAAAAAAAGTACATAATCAAAAAAAATTTTTTTTTAATTTAATGTTATTTATATTATATTTATTTATTTTTAAACGTTATCCGCACGCAATTTATATATAAAAAAAAATTTTTTTTTGGCGCCAAATCAAATTTTTTCATGAAATCTTATCTTTAAAAATTTATATTTATTTTTTTTTGTTATTATGTATATTTTGAAAATCAATTACTTGATGCCATTAATATTATTATTATTTTTTATTATTATTATTCGTTTCAATAATTTATTTTTTTTTTTTTCGTATCATCGTCAAATTACCTCATTCACACTTAGAATCTATTTTTTGTTTTTAGTTATTCCGCAATATACCAACAATTAAAAAAAAAAAGAAAAGATTTTTAATTCGACCAATCGTTAAGACGTTCCGAAGAAAACTGACGATTTAAAGATTTTAAGCCCTTAATTCAAAAAAACACAATTTTTATTTCTAAAATAAGAGCATCAGAAATAAAAGCTTTATTCTGTGAAAAACATAAAAAAATGTATCTGAAAATTTTTGTTGCTTAATTTTTTGTATTTTTTTGTTACAAGTGACAGAAAACTTTAAAAACATTTATTCAAAGGTACCAACTACAAAATTTCAATAATATAAAATCAAAGTCTCATTCTGAAAACTTTTTACAAAAATTATTTCAAACTTTTTTTAAAGTCGAGATGTTTTTGAAGTGTTCATAGTTTTCAAATATTTTTTTATATAATCATCAACGAAGAGATATTTAAGTGTTTATTTCTTCGAAATTTTCTTTGAAAACAAATTCAGATTTCTAATGACTTAAACTCTTAAACTATTTGACTACAGAAATAGGAATAAAATTTTTTTTGATACTAAAAGAACGAAATCCAGAATTAATATCAACATTTATTTCTCGTTTATTTCATGATATTTATTTCAAAATTCATATATTGTATGATATTAAAGGCAAAAAAAAAAAAATGAAACATGAAAAGCTTAAAATAATAAGCTTTAATATTTTTAATTTACAAAATAGAGAATCAAAAGAAAATTATGAATGAAATTAAATAAACTTAAACCGAAATATATCGCCTTCACGTGGCGGATTATATTCAAAAATTTTATTAATTGTAAACAGAGAAAATGAGTAGAAGCTTTTATTTTTAAATTAGAATAAAATATGTACTGTACTGTACAAACTTAATATATGTATTTTCTGTATGTCAGACGAAAGGCTTCACATGTTTTCAATTAATCCAAAAATTATTATTTTTCTTTTTCTTGTTAAAAATTATAATTAAGTTTGTAAATATTAAAAGTAAAAGAAATAAAAGGTATTATTCAAAATCCTTGGTGGTATATTTATAACTTTAAGTTTTTGTAACCTCATAGTAATCAGGAAATTTTAGTTATATACAATTATAATATTAACTATATATCAATAAGTATATGAGTAATAGTTAGTTTTCTTTTAGTTCGACTTTTGACTATGTATATTAATTCTAAAGGCAAGAAATCATCAGGGATATCTCTTTTCATTCTTTGACACTATATTTATTTTTATTTATTATTGAAAGTTCAACAATGTTTTCTTCTTTCACCTTCTTAATGTTTGCTCTCTGTATATAATAATTTCTATGGAAACATTTCATTACTTTCGCTTGTCTTTGTTCCGTATACCTAATCCATAAAACTAATCAAAATCCAATTATTCCTAGGCAAACAATTCATTATTTTCTTTATAAAGACACGTTTATGTATTGAGTTTGTATATTATAGTCTATGTACGTTACATTATACAAAGATATTACAAAAAATTCAATAAATCTTAAATAAATAACATACAAAGAATGACTTCAAAATAAAATCATTACATTTTTTTAATTTTATTAAAGATTTTCATTAGATTAATCATTTCCATTATTGATAGAAATTCATTGTTGCACGCTTTTATAGATTAAATTATAAATGAAAATTATATTTTGTCATTGCGAAAATTCTTCGAAAAAGTAAAATAATTAATTAATATTATAAAATTAATTTAGAAAAAATATAAAAACAATTATTAATGGATAAGAAATTAAAGCTAATTGTTAAAATAAAAAAATATATGTATTATTTTTAAATATTCTTTAGATTTATTCCATTGAATTGCGTTCAAATTTTGACTGATGTTATAGATAAGCCCAATTTTATATGAATAAAAAAAACTAGGTTTTCTCTTAAAAGGTTTTCCAAAACTTTTAATGGGTAAAAATGAAATAAAACCCAATCAAATCGGTAGGTATTGAAAGTATTAAGTCCTCGGTATTCTTGGTTAAGTGGAAACAAAGTTTAGATGTATTATGTTGTTGAGTTAAAAATTACGGATTGATGAAAAAAAAACTAACTTTTCTACATCAATTTTTTAAATTTCAAAAACAAAATAAGAGTGTATTCCAATATATACGAAAATAATTCTTAATTAACTTTTTACAAAAGGATATTTATTAAAGGATGTTTACTTCCGTTAATTAGAGACAAACTGTGTATGTGTATCTAATAAAATTATTTTCACTTAATTGTAATAATGTTTAACAAACAAAATCAAAATGTCCTTTCTTAAACTCTCAATTTAAAATTAACTTAATCTAATCCAATTTGAATATTCTTATTAACTTGTTGCAACCATATATTGTGCATGAAAATTTAAACTGTTTATTTATTTAGATTTAGATTTTTAATTCACTCAATCTTATATTTACTTCTAAAGTATTGAACATAAAAATTGTTTGCAGGCGACAAAATTTTTAAAATGAAAATAACAATAATGTTGTTTGAAACAAAATTGCAATATGATTTAA
Source organism: Hybos culiciformis (assembly GCA_964007475.1). Lineage (NCBI taxonomy): Eukaryota > Metazoa > Arthropoda > Insecta > Diptera > Hybotidae > Hybos > Hybos culiciformis. The sequence continues at coordinate 1,909,874 of OZ023274.1, read as the reverse complement.
ATTTTCTTTAATTTCAACATTATCCTTATTTTTTCTTATATTGTAAAATAAATATACATACAAACGAAAAAAGAAATTTTTCTTATTAAAATTTACTAATTTTTGTAATAAACAAAAATTTCCGGTCAATAGAGTTTTTAAGGATAATTTTCAATAAGTCGGTTTTTTTACATTATTTTTTATTAAAATAAGCTTTTATTATTTTATTAAGGTCATATTTTTTTTGTTGGGAACAGTTTATTTTATTTTGTTTGTATTATTTTGAAAATTATAATAATATTCTTTAGCCCGATAAGTTTTTATTTATTTAATTTTTTTATGTTAAAAACTCAGTTCATTATATATTGTAAAAAAAACTATTTCAAGTAATTTTAACTAAACTTGACTACAAAACTTATATATATGTAAGTTTATTTGAAACAAGTAAAAAACTAGTTTAATATCCGACATTATGAAAAACTGATAAACCAGGTTAATCTAAATTTAAATTTATTTTAATTAGGTACCTGATCAAGTTCAAAACAAAGCATGAATGCTAACTTTTAGGCATCTGTCATTTTAATAAAGTTTTAGAAAAGATCTTATCTTAAATGCGAATAAAAATTATATACGCTAATAATACATATTTTTAAGATGGCAATCAATAAATTTTTTTCACTCTTCTTAAATGTAAAAAACAAATTACATATTATTTATTATCTGAAAAAAACATTTAAAATTATTATTTTACTCCCTTATAAAATTTTTAATAATTTTTTTTTTTTACAATTTTTTACGTTTTTAATTCTAAAAATAACTAAACCAAAATTTGTATATCTCTTATATAGGTATACTTTAATTTTCAATAAATATACACTCTTAATGTCATTACATTCATTGAAGCAGACACTTTAACAACAAAAGCAATATAAATGCAAGTAATTTTGTGCAATGTTCTTGAAAATTACTTACTGATTATTATTAGTCAAATGTAGGTTCAATTCGAATAAAATATGCATGTAACATGCATGTAACATTAATAGTATATATTATATTATAGGCTTTCCAAACTAAGAATTTTATTCATGAATTAAATCAGGATATCCCTCAATTGAAAATTGGTGTTCACACCATGATTTTTTTTAACCCGGGTTAATTTTGTTGTTTTTTTATTTTTATTTTTTTTCTTAATTTTCTAAATAAAAATTAGTGAATAAAATTTAATCAAAAATAATTAAAAAATTCTATAAAAAAATTCTATAAGTGAATTAATTAATTTAAAATTAAAATTCGAAAAATAAAAATTACAAAAAAAAAAAAATTATTTTATTTTTAAGTTTTTTTTTAGCCATTTTGTTTTTTCTTTTTTTAATTATTCAAACGTACATGCCCAACCGATAATTTTTTGACGTAATCATAACATATCAGGACTTATTCATTTAATTTATCAGGTGAATCTGATTTAACTCACATTTAACTCAACTTTAAATCAACTAAATTTTTTGTATGATAAACCTCCTTTAATTCAACAACTATTTATAAACATTTGCGAATCCTTATTTAATCCCGAAGTTTGGAAAGGCTATTAGGTGCATAAATATTTATGTTTAAGTTCTTTAAATATTTAATATTCACTCAATTGCATATAGTGTTTTGTTATTTAAAAATTAAGAGAACTTTTACAATATTTTATTATCCCAATTAAATATACATAAATTTCATACTTTAAAAATTTGGATGCATAATCATAAATCCGGTAGCAGGAAAAATAATTTTAAATTTTCACAACAAAATTATTATACTCGTAGCATAATATTTTTCCCTATAAATTTTGTAAAAGAAAATACTATGTATTATGTATAAAACATTGTTAACCTATAAGTATATTTTTACTGAATTGTTTAAGTTGAAAACAAAACAAGATAATTATATGTATTTTGAAACTTAAGTATAATTACCTAATTAAAAATATGTTTGTGTTACTTTAAAAATTATTAAATTAAGTTAAATATCCAAATTTGTAATTTGAAAACTTAAAAAACTTAAATAACGAAAATAAAAATTTACAGAATAATCTATGCATGCATATACATACCCAATCATTTATTTTAAATATAATATTACCTCGGGCTGGAATTTGATTCAATACAAGTTTATAACTTTTCAAGTTCAACTAAGTATAGTAAGGTGGGTACATTTGACTGTGGGAAATGAATTTATTTTAAATCGATCTGGTGGACGACGTGCTGAGTCAAAAAAAAAAAAACATACAGCGTCCCTATATACTGTATACGATACGATTATATATTATTATTAGATGCTAAAATCAAAAAATGCTATTTTCAATTGCAATATAAATAAGTCACTCACTTGTTGTCCAAAAAAATCTTACATAAAAAAAGTCATAAAAATTCAGCAAACAATCCCCTACATTTGAACTTAAAAGACTTAAAAAAAATAAAGGACTTCGTGGACGAAATATTTTGAACAGTAAACAAACAACAACAAAAAAAAGGTCAATGCTAAGAAAAGATATTATACGTATTTGTTATAAAAACCTTATTAACTTTAAAGCAAAAAAAAAAAAAATTATTCCACAATAAAGAAAATAAGTTTTCTTTCTTTAATATTTTTTTTTTTTTGTAAAATTTATTCAGGTGCAAAAAGCAGGATTTTTTTTCCTTGGGCATTATAGGTGACTTAACAGCTTTTTCTTTAATTTGTTAAAAGTGAAAGGAAAATTTTTTCACACAGTATATACTGATTTTGTTACAAATGCCATTTCATTCGTACATAGTAAGATAAGATATATGAAAACTTTTTTTGACAATTTAATATTATTTTTAAGGATGAATAACAGGGACAAAAAAAATTACATTATTAATACATATTTGAAAATATTTTAAGTTAAATCAAGAAAAAATTGGTTATATACTATCATGAACATAATACCTACATTTACATTTGTATGTCAAAAATTGAATATTCTAAGCTCGCAACGTTTTTGGAAAGTGATTTTAGCAAGGCTCATTTTTTAATATTCCATGCTACGGTGCAGGACCCGTAAGGGTAGTCTGGCTGTCAGATGACGTTGCGTTTTCCCATGGGAGCAGAGCCAGATAGGTAAAAGAAAAAATGCAAAATTACTTGATAATAGCACGACTTCTTTTTATGTCACTTCCACTTGTTTGTGCTTATGGACTAGAACATTTGTTTTGTTTGTGCTCTTGGACTAGAACATTACCAATATGTATATTATTTAGTATTGTCGACCAATCACGAAAATCAAACTGTGTTTAGGTTATTTATAACATATTTTCATTCGAGTAACACAGAGTTCAGAAAGAATGAAATTTAAGTGGCCATATGAAATTTATTTTTGTTTAATTTTGATCAAATTTTTAAATTGCAGAAAAAAAAAAAGTTTGTAATTTGTTTTATTTTCTCTGAAATTCAAAGAATCTTTTATAAAATTATTCTTTTTGAAGTTTAGCTAAATTAATTTTTCATTTAAAACGAACATAAAATGTATATATTCGACCTGTTGAATAACAGATTATTCTTTATTTAGTATGACGATATATTTTTTAAATTAATATGAATTCCACCAGGCCACAGCAGGACATCTACATTAAGTTTTGTCACTGTAAAATAGAAGTTTCAAATTTTTATATAAAAAGGGCCGTTAGTTTTAGTTTAGTAATTTAATCAATAAAAGAAAAAAACTAAAAAAAAAGAGATTTTCTTATTATTACGTCTAGGAATTTTTGGAAATCTAAGCGTAATAAGTCAAAACCAGGAAGATGTCAAATAATCTGATAAATTCTCTTTACGTGTCCTTTCAATTAATAAATGTATGTTCAAAATGAAGCTTAAACATGAAGATACATACTTCTATAATGTCAAATGAGAGAAATATTTAGTTTAATCTCTAAAATGTATCATTAAGTACCTAGTCATAAAATATCTAGTCATTAAATATTTCAAAATTGAAGCGTTATGTTTCACTAACACAGCATAACAGTATAAAAATTATTAACAAAAGCAAATGAGTAAAAAGTCGGCGCAGTGAAATAAGGCCGCGGGAAATAAGGCCGCGATAGGTTTTTTGTTGCGGTCTTATTTCATTTTGAAAAATGAAATAAGGCCGCGAAAAAATCCTCGCGGTCTTATTTCATTTTGAAAAATGAAATAAGACCGCATAAAATTCCTCGCGGCCTTATTTCGTTTTGAAAAATGAAATAAGACCGCGACAAAAAAAAAAATTAATCGGAGGGCTAATTTCATTTTGAAAAATGAAATAAGGCCGCGAGGATTTTTTCGCGGCCTTATTTCATTTTGAAAAACGAAATAAGGCCGCGTAATCTTGTGAGGTGAGCACACAGGGCAGGGGGCAGCAGTGCAGCGGGCGGGCGAAAGAAAACAATTTTAATCGATTTCAATATTTTAAGACTATAAAAGTATTATAAACCGATATATGGCCTCCTGAAACACCCAACGATTTCAATAAATTTCAATAAATATGAGAAAAATCCATGATTTGATCCTGAAACTAACGAATTTAAATTAAGAACTTTCATATCTGAACAATAAAATCTCAATTAAATTTGTAATTTAGAATCTTGATATTTATTTAAAAACGAAGAATTAAATAACTTATATTCTAAATAAAATATTAAAAATAAATTCTATAGTTAAGATTTATTAGAAATCAAAACTTTTGTGAATATGAAAAAAGATTTTAATTGAAAATTTTGTATAAATAACTAAATTTTAATCCAAATAAATCTCACTTATTTACTTATTTAATTTAATAAATTACAAAGTTTTATTATTATTTACGAATTATGAAAATTTATACTTTTAATCTTTTTCTTTCGTTTTTGTAAACATAATTCCCACAAAAATTTATGTTGTTTAACGTTAATCTTAAGTTTCTAAAAAATTTAATTGAATTCTCTATTTCGTTTTCAAGTTTTTTAATTCTATCCAAGATATCAAGGACATACATAATGTATAAATTTTAATTCAAATCAAAACTTATGTTGCCTTGCCGTGGAATTTGTTCTCAAAGTTCATAAAGATTTTATTAATTAGGTTTTCTTAAAACAGATTAAAAATTAACAAAAATTGGATGCCCTAACATCCTTATATTTATATCTTATTGTTTATGTAAAGTACAAGAATAACAAGATTGAGGCTATATAACCTACCTATATAAAGATGAACAACAAATTAATATCCGGCTAAAGTTAATTTATTGAAAATAAAATATAAGCAATTGAATTGAAAAAGAATTGAAAATTATTCTTTTTATTAAAACTTTATTGACCTGAAATTTTTTTTTAATCAAAAATTATAGCAAGAATATTATGGCTTAATAAAATTTAAGTTTATTATTTTTTTATAGAGATTGAAGATAATTACACCAAAAAAATTTTAACCATACGGACCATCACAAATTAATTATTCAGAGCGATAACTTCAACCAAAAGAAATATCATTAACTTATCAAAAATAGAAAACACGCTCTAAAAGTCTAAAGTGCTGTTTATTTTTTATTATACAAAATTTATAAATTTTTTTTTATTAGAATTTATTTATTAAACTTTTTTTTTATTGAGGCCACAATTATTATTAACTCGTACACTAATTTGTCTGTTTATATATTTCTTTACTATTTTCGACACTCTCGTAGACCCACTTTTCGTTATCACAGCGAGCTGAAATTTGGCACACAGGTTCATGTCGCATGACAATTGAATCTATCAAAATTTGAAACGGAAATTTCAATGAAAAACCCGGAAAATTGGGAAAAATCATTTGAAAATTTGGTACAAATTTTATTAGTGATAAATTCGTTTCAGGCAAAATGCAAAGTTTTCTGATTTTTCCGAAAAATTTTTACGGAATTTTCCGACTTTTCTGGAAAATTTTCCGGTAAAAAAGTTTTCTAAACTATGCAGGATCAAGTTCCCTATCAACTGGCATCATTACTTTCTCTCCGACAATGGTGAAAACTTGCAGAAAAAATCGATGAAAATTCATGTAAAACGCTTTTTCGGAGTTTTTCCGACCAAGAAATCGTTTGAGCGTTTTGCAACCTGAGACAAAGTTGTAGAGCGAAATGAGTTGCATAAAGTTGCTTCTGTGGAAAACTCCATGGAAAACCCGAAAAGCGGGAAAATCATCGGAAAAATTTACAACAATATGATTGGTCATAAAATTGTTTTAAAGCATCTCCATGCAGCACATAATAATAATTTAGTTAACGTGAAAAAGGCAGAAAATAAAAATAAGTAAAAAACGAGTTTTCAAAAAAACTCGAGGCCAGGCCGCATGAAAAAGTAGAAAATAAATTTTTCTTCACACACAGAGGTGGACTCATATTTTAAGCTGTGTTTTTTTTAAATACGGCACAAAAATCTTGCAAACTAAAATGTCTAAATCAAAGATTACCAAAATCATCTGGATATATTTTTATTTAGAGTTGCCTCACACATTGGTTGATATGTTATTGCAAAATTTATAAGGTTCGTGATTAAAAATATATTATAAAATGTACAAGATACAAGATTCAGAATGGAAAATAAAAAAGATTACAAGCTTATCTCTTATGGAAATCTTTTTTTTAATTTCATAAAAAAATAACATTATTTACAAGTTCATAAAAAAAATTTACACATTATAAATAAAAAATTAATAACGTTCCATAACTGAATAAAATAAAAATTGTAATTTTTTTAATAAATAAAATTATTTAGAATCTCAGTTATAGTTCCTTAGTTTAATGTCATATTCTATTGCCTCCAAAATTGTATTAGTTAATTCCATCTCCAAATCCTCGTGAAATAATTTCTTATGTTTTTTAAATTCTGAAAAAAAAAAAAAAAGTTAACTATCGGATAAAGGTCTAAGAATTTAACACAAAAAATACGCATATTCGCAAATATTTAGTTACACTACTACTGGCCCGAAATTTAAAAGTTTTGGGGTAAATAATTATAAATGTAGAAAAGCTGGAATGAAATGGATTTATTTCTAACAAGAAAAAAATTCTAAAATATTTTACCTGAATAATTTGAGAATGATTTTATACAAAAATTACATTGATAAACTTTAGTTATATTTAAATGTTTCAACATTTTATGAGCATTTAATTCAATTATACTATCAAATTTTTTGAAACAATCCGGACAATAATGATGTTCCATTATTATTTCATTATCACAATATTTATGAATCTTTTTTTCATGATACTTTAAAAAAATCGGATCAGTAAAATTGCGATCACATAAAATGCATTTAAATGAATTTTTTAATTTTCTAGATCTAGATGAACTTCCAAAACTGAATTGACAATCTACATTCCTCGATAAAATATTTTGTTTTCTTTTTTTACTTTTATTATAATTATCGTTTTGTACCGAAATCGGATTCAATAATTTATTTGTTTCACATTGAAACTCTTTTACACCTACGACCGAAGATGTCTTCACTGAATTATTTTTAATCATTTCTTTTTTATTTTGAAATAATCTTTTTTTTTTTATATCAATATCATTGAAGTTTTTTTCCTTTCTTATAACTACTTCAATTTTGACCGCATTATCTAAATCGATTTTATCATCCAAAGTAATTTTATTTCGCTCATTCAAATTTCTCAATTTTTTTTCATCAATATTAGAGCAATCTAATTCTTCAATAAATTTTTTAAGTTTACGATTTATAACACTAAGTTGATTATCATCACATTTGATTTCAAATTTTACAGCAGTGTTTTTGTCTATCGTTTTCGTATAATTTATTTCAGAAAGTTCTTCAAGTGAGCTATCGTCACTTTCCTCTGCCGGAACAAAACATTCCTGGGATGGCATTATTTCGCATTTATTTAAATAGAAAGAATTTTTTTTATCAGCAGACTTTGAACCATTATTTGAATTTTCAAGATGTTTATATTTCACACTTTTATAGTCCAATTCATTCCTAAAATAAAATATAATTTTTGGGATGACAATATTCTTATTTTAAGTAGAGTTTTATTTAAGTTTACAGAAATTATTTACTCACTTATTTTCTAATTTCTCAGTGGTATTATGATTTTTTTTTCTATGACGTTCAACAGCCATTACTGTTGAAAATATTTTATGACATTGAACACATTTGTAGGTATCACTTTCAAACATTTTAATACTGTTATCATTTTGTCCATCAAAAAGTTGATCATTAAATAGAAACGAGTTGTTGTCGATTATTGAATTAATATTATTGGTATCCTCGCATATATTAATATTCTCTATTAAGTCACCTTCAAGCTTGCAGTCTTCATTCTCAGATATACTTAAAATCTCTCCAAAATTGTTTATATTTTTATTGAATTTTTCATTATAATTTTCAATTTTTGAATTATTCGCCAGCTTAATGACGTCTGCATTTTTAAACTGACTAAAATCACCAGCTTCCTCTGAAGTCATTCTTAGCTACTTGTGTTTGTTTGAAATATCTTCAAATTCAATTGTGCATAACTAAGTTTTTGTCTATTTTTCAAATTGTTAGTGTAGGTACCTACCTACAGATCAAGAAGAAACCTAAAAAAATCAATTAAAAATTAAAAGTAAATTTAAAGAAATCGTAATGTAGTTGTAGATACTGAGAGAACCGAAAAGAATTTTCGAGCTTACGATTATCAAGGTTAAAACTCATTTATTCGGGATATAATATTGGCCGGAAACTCTGTACTGTAACTGTACTATAAGAAATTAAGAATCCAACAAAATAATTTTTTTCAAAATATTAATGAGAAAACGTCTTAATTTTGGAGACAAAAAATTCACCTATACGCCTCTCTTCATCTTCATCATTTCGAAATCCAAATGGATGATACGATTTTTTAGGTCTAACTCCCTTCCGTCTCAATTACCAATAATCCAAATTCGGAACTAAATTTAGAAGGTTCGTTTCGTACAGTTACACCTAGCTAGTAGATAGGTTGGTAGCGTGTATGTACCTAACGTCCTACCGGCATGTCAATAGTAGCCTTCTGTGATAATTCTTAATATTAAGCAAATATAATTAAATAAATTAAAGTTTGTTTTTCACAATAAATTATTTTTATTTAAAATTTATTTATTATTATTAATTGTTATTGTTTTTATTATATTTTTGCAATTAGACGCGTACTGTGGCGCTGGTGTGGTTATGCAGTTGTTAAGTTGCATTATTATGCTTCTTTTATACTAAACGCAACAGACGCGAAGGAAATGATAAAAGCGATGAGACGTTCTGATTATATTTTTGCGATTTTTTGCTGAGCGTTAGCAACGCGTTCGCTCGAGTAATATTAGATTTTTGGGCGTCAACGTCGCGATCGCGCATTCTATATATTTTAATATAAATTTATATATTTTAGTTTTCTTGCGTCATATGCATCACGTCCGGCGCGTTTACTTTATCTCAACGATTAAGAACCAAAACTTCATAACAAGACAGCTTTGGCGATGCGACAAGATCACACGACAAAAGCTGAAGTTATATAATTTGATATTTTGATCTGCACGGCAAGTACTTTCTTTGCATACTACCAAATACCAATCTGTGCTTAGTTAAAATGCAGCAAATTAGATATATAAATATTAGAAGCTGTTTAAGCCGTATTTTAAGTTGAGATTGATAACATTCAAAATTTCTGTTCGTCGTTAAAAAAAAAAAACTTTTCTAATCTGTACTTTTTACTAATTTCCATTTACCATAAATTCAGACTTCAACCATTCTGGTGTGTTTTGGTTTATAAGGTAATTATAGTAAATGTTAAAAACAAATTAAAGAATTAAATTTTCACCTATTTAGTTTAATTTTCATCCTTAATAAATATTATCAGTCCCCACCACTCTATTTATTTATAAATGCAGAATTTAACTAAAACACTTGAATTTATTTAAAAAAATTATGTATATTATGTATATTTTAAAAAAGAAATCTTAACTAAAAAGAACAAAATTGGAGGCAAAAATATTTCTTTAAAACGATATATTTTAATCAATTTTTTCTTGTTGAATGCAATTGACAATTTTCTTCATATTTTTAATTATGTAATTTTTATTTAATACAATCAAATAATGTTTAATGCAATCATATAATGTAAATTTAAAATGTTGTTTTTGGATTTTTTTTTTTTTTTTAACATAAAAATACGTAAATAAAAAAATTAACGTTAATCATTTAAACTCTTAAAAACTTTCACAATTATAATGTAATCATGTAATACAAAATTTTAATTTTGATTGTTAGATTTGCGAAATATAAAACAAATGTAACAATTTTATATAACTTTTTAAGAAAACTTCAATCAGAGATGAGTATTAAAAACACAATTTAAATAAATCATTAAAAAAAACATTAATGATTGAATTAAATCTAAAAATTGTGATTGCCAGAAAAAACGATTTAAGACTATACTGCTATTTACATTACTTTCGTATGCAAAAGAAATAAATATTTTTTAATACATTAGATAAAGCATATATATAATTCCTACAACTAAAGCCAAAATCAAAAGTAAATTTGAAAAAATATCATAAACGAAAAAAGCTCGTTCTCAGAATTATGTTTTTTCATCATACATTTAAGTTGCCAATTTATTTTTTTTTATTGTATTCATTTTTTAATTGTAATTCAATTTATATTGTATGTATTTTATCTATATATTTATCGAAGAAATTCCGTTTTATTTGCATAATTTGAATTCCGATTAGCTTTTTTTTTTATTGATTTGGGCATTCGTTTGGTGTTGGTTTCTTTTTCATTTGTTTCTGTTGGGGATTTCCACCTAAAATTGTATAAAATAATAGAAAACTTAGTTATAACTAAATTTAATCTAAATTTATTAAAAAGCAAAAAACATGGATTAAAATATTTTTTTCTTTCAATTAAATAATTATTGACGGTGATAATAAAAGTTTTTCGTTGATTCCAATTTTTTATTATTGTTTTGAAATAAAAGATAAAGAAAAAAATAAATAGTTAATAAAAACTACATTTCTTAAAAGTTCATTTCTCCAGATTATTTACATGAAGACTGAGAAACTTCCGCATAACTTGCCTGATTACAATGATGTTTAGAAGAAGAATCATAAAATTAATAAAATATTAACTTGTAAATAATAGTCAAGTGTAATAATATAAATTAAATATAAATAATTAAAAATAAATAAAATAAAAATCTTAAATTTTAAATATCGCAATTATAATTAGTCAATAAAAAATAATTAATTGCAAGTAAAAAAATTTATTGGCAAATAACATATATTTTTTACGCAAAAAAATTAATTAAAAATGCTATAAAAATGCAAGAAATTTAAATAAAATTGATTAAAAAAAAATTATTCATGCAATTACGAACATATTGTGATTTTTAATAATATGTTTTACATTTATTAGTTTGCATCATTAAACTACTACTTCACCTTAATTTTTTTTTAATCGATAATACAAAAATCTTTAAATAATAAAATAACAAAACAAAATAATAATAAAGTAAAATATTAAAAAAAACAAAAAACAATTCTAACCATCGGAATCTTCTTCTTCTTCGTCATCCTCTTCTTCTTCTTCTTCTTCGTCATAATCGTCGTCATCATCATCATCTACAATGTCACCGGTGTAATATAGAACAGCTTTAGGTATTATTCTTGCACGCAAAAAATGTCCTATTTCAAAATCTGTTGCCAATATTCCTTGAGATTCTTCATCAATTTTATCCTTATCCTCTGATACTTCCGGCGGATTAAAGAAATTGAAAAAAGAATCATTTGGTACTTGTTTTGTTATTGTTCTGACTGCACCACGTTCTTTATGCTTTTGTTTTTTCCTTATTGTCTTAATAGTTAAATTCATACCCTTTTCCCAATCAATGTTACATCCTTGGCATTTGTAAATTTCTGGACCTTCAAATACAAATGGATAATCTTCATCGACAGATGCCTTTAAGAAATATTGTTTTGTTAAAACCGAATTAGAAAAATATTCATTTTTATCGAAATAAAATTCCAGGGTGTATGATTGCTGCAATAGAAAAAGAAAATTTTTATGTAATTTTTGCAAATTATTGTAAAAATATTTAAAACCAAGAGTACCACCAACATTTATTTTTAAATTAATTACGAAACAAGAATATATAAAAATTCAGTGAAAAAATTTATTAAATCATAATAGTAAAATGCAGAGCAAAATTTAACTAGAAATAAATTAAAAAAGTTCAAAAAAAACTCTATTAATCCAATTCTGTGGTTAAACACACACTTTTACTCCAGAAATAAATAATTCTTCTCGATAGTTTAATATCCAAAAGTGCTTCGAGTTCTATTAGTACATAAAAATGTCTACTTTAAGGCAAATATTCGAAAATGAAAATGTTTACTATTTTATGAAACCAGAAATTTGATTGATGGAGTTCATGATTTTGTTCCCCAGTGAGTTAAGAAACTTAATGTGTTTTTTTTTACAAAATTCAGTAAGATTCAACAAGACTAGGATTTTTTAATTTTACAACATTTTTGAAACTTAAAAATAACGATTTTATTATTTAAAGTTGTTTATAAAATGTTGTCGTTTTTTAATAATTTTTTAAATGTTGTTTTCAAGGCTGAAAATAAGATAAATATAATTCAATCTAAATGCTTTATTATTACACTATGATTATTAACTGTTGTCATGAGAAAAACTTGTGTTGTACTCAAAATTGTATCGAACCAAAATAATAAGCTAAAATTAGCCAAATTTTTAGAAAATAATTAAGGTCATTGAAAATTTTTAATTTTTTGTTTAGATGTTTACCAAACTAACTTTTTTTATAGGTAAATAATACAAATGGCTCAATATCAAATTTTGATTTCTATATAAACTTAATTTTTAATACGATTGTAGCTTCCGTGTGTATGATTTCTAGTTGAATTTTAGTAGAAAACAGTTGCAAATTGGATACAAAAAATATTTTAGCACTAAGAATGCTCAAAAACTTTCTTATGATAAAAGAAAATTTTTAATTTTATAAAATTTAGTGCATTTTACACTTTATGTATGTAAATATTTAATAAAATAAAATGTAAATATGTTCAAGCTATTTTTCGAATATTGCAAATGAATTATCACAATATTTGTAAAGCTAAGCTTAATAATAAATTTAATTTTACAGCTGATTTGTAGCCAAATATACATAAATTTTTTTTATATTCAACTTATGGTAACAGCTGTAGCTTTAAGGAATACAATCTACCAATATTATTTCAAAAATTATTCAAATTCGCCATTGGCTAGCAATATTCTAGTTTCATTTGAAATAGACACATTAATTTCAAATGAATGATTGATATTGATATGCCTAGGACCCTTATAAATCTCTAAAAACTTACTTCGTTTTCATCATTTCCGTAAATAAAATTTTTAATTTTTATAAAATTTAATGCATTTTACATTTTACGTATGTAAATATTTAATACAATAAAATGTAAATATGTTCAAGCTATTTTTCTAATATTGCAAATGAATTATCATAATATTTGTAAAGCTAAGCTTAATAATAAATTTAATTTTACAGCTGATTTGTAGCCAAATATACATAATTTTTTTTATATTATTCAACTTATGGTAACAGCTGTAGCTTTAAGGAATACAATCTACCAATATTATTTCAAAATTTTATTCAAATTCGCCATTGGCTAACAATATACTAGTTTCACTTGAAGTAGACACATTAATTTCAAATCAATGATTGATAGATAGTGATATACCTAGCACCCTTATAAATCTCTAAAAACTTACTTCGTTTTCATCATTTCCGTAAATAATTTTTATATCACGCAATTTTTTCAATACAGGTTCATCGTGATCTTGAACCATTTCTGATAAAATTTCTGTATTCCGGAATATTGTAAACCAGAAATCTGGAATGCCCTTAACATCTTCTGGATAGGTTCTTTTATAACTTTTCTCAATTCTTAGGGATATATCTTTCATCTTATCATTTAATTCTTCATCTTCAGTATCTGATTTCCAATTTTGTTCTTCATTAGCTGGTGGTTCTTCTTCACCGCCAATTAGTTTAGATCTCTTATCAAATAATGGTTGATATTTTAAATGATATTTTTTTTCCAAATTATAAACTTCTTCATAAAATGCAGCTTCTAATTTTAGTTGTTCCAATTGAATGTTTTTTAGTGAACGTATACGGGATTGAACATTTTTTGGTAACATTTTAACCATTTCAGCCAATACTTGACGCCGCATTACAGATGACATAAATGCGGGACTATTATATAAAAAAAAAAGTTAAATTTATTTTTTTATTAAGTAGGTACTGTTCTAAATTCATACAGTAAAAGTAAAGATTTAAAATTATTTTTCTTATTAAAGAAACTATTTAAAAAAAATTAAATAGCAACAAAATTTAAAATTTGATTTTTTGACCTAATATTTTGTCACCTTTTGTGTATCGATATACACATAATTGTTGATCACAAATCATTACTTTTATTAACAATATTCTCTAATCTGTAGGTGTCGGCAACTTATGACATGCCGGTCACAAGTAATCTATTTAATCATATTTCAAAAGATTTCACAAGAAATAAGGTAGGTATATGAATAAAACATAACAAGATCTATCACTTCTGCCATAAATTAAGTATTCTTAGATTGAGTATTCTATGCCGAGAGTCTTGATCACTTTAGCTAGATTTTGGGTTTATTATAGGTTTCAGAACAAAAAAAAACAAATAATATAATTCATCTAAATTGTTGTTTTCTGTGGAAGAGTCACACATTTAGGTAGGTATACCTATAGTATCGAAAAGTTTTAATTAAAGTACCTACCAACCAGAATAGCTTAAATAAACAGGTACTATGAACTTAGGAAGTTCCTACGATTAAAACTTAATTTGATGTTTCCATATTCTCAGATGTAACACGCTTTCAGCATATGTATTGATTTTCTGAAGAACATTTAAGCATTTGGAAAGTAACACTATCAATAGCTACTGATGTATTTAGGGATTTAGTAAACTTTATATAATGCGAACAAATTTTGGTGAATTCAAACTGGCTCAGTCACTAATTAATCGCTACTCGACTAAGTAGTTTACTTGTCAAATGCATTACAAGACTGTTGTTTTTAATATCATTCGCCAAGAGAAAAACCCAAGCTCTAAAGAGGCGCAAAAAAAATTGTTTTAAAGATTTTTTTTTTCTTCTTCTTCACACAAAATTATAAGTTCAAATTCAAAGCATAGGTATTTACTGAGGAGGAATAGATAAGTTTTAGATTAGACATTAGTATTATTAGTCCTAGTCGGGCACTTAAAAAAAAAAAACGCAAAAAAAATTTAACTCGCATTTTTTTTTTTTTTTTTTAATTTCACGCAAAAAAAAATTCCAAAAATTAAAATCAAGGTTAGGTTTTACACTTTTTCTTTATTTTTTATTCGTCGACTTTGGTGAACGAAAAAAAAATTAATTAAAATTTTGGAAATAAAGAAAAACTACTACTTACGTATTGTAAATTGATGTTCCCTTTTCTTGATCCGATTCAGTATCACTGGGACCTTCTTTTTTGTTCGCCTTTTTCGCTACACTCATGATGGGGGTTTTTTTTTATTTTTTTTACGAACAAAAATTTGTGTGATGTTTTTTTTTTTTTTTCAATAAATAAGAAATATTTTTTTATTTTGTTAAATAAACAAAAGATATATCCCTAAAAATTAATATTTTCATTTTTTTAATAATTTATTTTTTAAATTTTTTATTTATTTTATTAAATATAATTTCGACTTACCGCATGTGCGACCTGCTACAAAAAAAAAGTCAAATTTCTTGAAGAAATGAAAAGAAGAAAAAATAATTTAAAAAAAACACATGTCTCTGAAACCACGAAGACTGTTATTTCAGCAGCAGACACAAAATCAGAGAAAACCTATTACAGTAGGCCTTAAACAAAAAAGCTTACTTGTGATTGCTTGAAAATTTTAGATACCCAATAGAAATTTTTTAATACCAATGGATAGATGCCAGCCTCACAACCTGGTCCCAGTTATTGTATATCTGATTGCAAAAAAAAAACTGAAATTGTGATGCCATTGATTAAATTAAATAAATGTTAATCTTTCACAATTTTTATATCATAATTTTAAAGTTTTATAGTTTGGTTAAACTCGACGTGACGCACGCGACGGACGTGACGCAAATGCGGTAAGAAATATCAAATACGAGAAAATATATGGACGCGAACAGTCTCGACGTTAATGACGCTAACGTAAAATTTGACGGTCATTAACGTCCGTCATTAACGTTTGCGTCGCGTCCAGTTTGCCCAGACGGATAAATTATACGGTCATTAACGTCCGTCATTAACGTTTGCGTCGCGTCGAGTTTGCCCAAGCGGTTATGCCTAAAAAAATATACCCAGTTGATTTTCACTGTTAATTTTATTCGGGTACCTCAATTAGGTGGGACTAGCCCATAAAAAGATAAAATTTTTATTTTGCATTACGGATTATCACTGCGCAGCAATTGTATTGGGTAAAAGCATTTCCCAGCATTATTTTTGACTATCAGAAATAATTATTGAAAATAGCAAAAATTCGAGCTACAAGATACACCTACAACTAGCGACATTCATATAAAAATTGCAAAGCGTACGC
Source organism: Hybos culiciformis (assembly GCA_964007475.1). NCBI lineage: Eukaryota > Metazoa > Arthropoda > Insecta > Diptera > Hybotidae > Hybos > Hybos culiciformis. The sequence continues at coordinate 1,893,207 of OZ023274.1, read as the reverse complement.
ACTGAAATGTCGACTAAAATGTTTTGCGACGGCGAACAAACAAATAGTTTACGGCGGCGGTCAGTGCACGGCGAATTTTCTTGTCGACGTCGCTTCTGACTTGAATCCATTTGTTCTTTTTGTTTACACAAGATCTTTAACGTTGTAAATCATATAATAATTAAAATAAAGTTAATAATAATCATAAATCATCATTCAACAAATCAACGATTCTGAAAAAGGTCTGGAAAATAAAAATTCTTAATTCGTTGACTGTATTTTTGTTTGAAATATATAGATAGGAGATAGTATTAGGTCTTAGGTGGTGGGTCAATTTTCAGATAACTAGGTACGCGAATTTGTTTCTGTCCATAAATCGTGAGATATACCTGATTCTTATAATAAAAAAAAAACAAAATTTTTAGTAGAAACCTTGATGTCGCAGATTATGATGATCAAAAAATTAAAATACCTACTTCCGTTCCGTCATCATCTCATTTATTTTTCTTTTGGATTTCTTTTAGGAATAGGTATGCCACAAAAGCCTTTACCTAAATGTTTGCAATGTGGAAAAACAGAGTCCCAAATGTGGCGTCAAAATGCAGAAAAGGGTCAAATTTGCAATGATTGTTATTTACAACAACAGGCACCTAAAATTGAAAAAACTCAAGAATCAATTAAAATTTGTGACGATGCTGATCCAAATCAAGTAAAAAAAAATTTTAATTATTTATATTTAGGTATATTATTTCATTAATTAAGTAGGCACGAACCGAACCTACTTATATAATATTGGAACTTAACTTCATAAAATTGGGTATTAAGGTTTGCAATTACTTTACCTCATTGTAGGGAAATGAAATGAAAAAAATTAATACAAAATGTTAGGTAGGTAAGATAGTGAGTAAATAGAAAGGTTTTTATGTTCGATTTAAAACTATTTAGCCTACATGTTTCTAAGTAAATTGAATAAAATTTAATAAAAAAACTTTCATACGGATTGTCTAGTTTGACGGCTCTTAAGATTTTTCCTTTTTTTTTTTTTAGAGAATACCTACCTAGTGAAATAAATTTAATTATTTTCCTTTTTTTTTAGGATGTGGATGAAAATAACGGAGATCAAACTGACGAAAAAACTGGGAAAACTCGAAAAAGTGCAAGAACAACCAGACTCAAAACAAAAAATCAAAATTCAAAATTAAATGGAAAAGGACGTGGTCGAAGATTTAAACGACAACCATTTAAAACGCCAACTATTTGTGTTGAGACACGAACTGTACAAAGTGAGTGAAATTTGAATTTTATATTAAAATATTTTATGGAATTTATTTTGTATAGTTTTTGGTGTTTTTCAATAAGTTTTTCAACGTGCTTAAAAGTATCAAATCATTATGATATTGTTAGAGTTCGCACCTGAACGCATTAGGGTCGTACTGTATGCTTTTCATTTCGAAATTACTTGATTGAAAGGTAAAGGTAGGTGTACTCAGCTGGTCCAACTCTCAGCCACTTTAAATTCGGACTTGAATTTTAGAAAAAATATATATTCAATACAAAAATTAAAAACGGGATTTATAATGGATAAATACTCTTTTAAATTCCGTTTTTGCTTTTTGAATTGAATTTATATTTTTTCTAATATTCAAGTCCAAATTTAAAGTGGCTGAGAATTGGATCCGGCTCAAAATATACCTACGTTGTGTGCTTGCTTTTTATAACGAGTTCTACAACATACGCTTTTTTCATTTACACTGAGAAATTCTTGTTATATTTATAATATTTGTATCAAAAGTATATACTGTTATAAAATTACAAACATCGACAGCCAAATCTTATATTAAGTTTATTGAAATTTGTAAGCCAATTAGTAATAAAACCAAAATTCTAAGTACTTACGCGTTTAGATATTCTTCATAAGAAAATTATAATAAACCATAAATCTTTATATTCGAAAATTTTGCAAAGAGTCATGAGTGACAAGGATTGTGAGAGAAAATTATTTTATTTATTTAAATCACACAAAAACAATCAAATGTAGATTAACTACTAAATTGATTTAATTATAAATTGATAAAACAAAATTCAATAACTAAATTGAATTTTTACAATTTAAATTTTTTTTGTAATGTTAAGTGAAATAATTTTGATATTGATTTTTTCTATTCAAACATAAATTGATCAAGATTTGTTTACATTAATAAATTTCACACTATCAGCAGAAACTATAAAATAAATATAGAAGAACAAAATTTCTGTTTTCTGAAAAAAGTAATAAATGAAAATAGAGAAAAAAAAATTGACAGATATCCTCTATTGCAAATTCAATATACATATAGGTATATATTAATAAAAAAAATTAATTTTCGGAGGCGCTTATGTGTGAATTCAGGAACTTTTAGTAGTTAAATAGGCGTATTCCCTAATTAGACAATAAGATTTACGAACAAGTATTGCCTTACTTAGCAAGATAATAAGATATATAAACTATTATAGCTTCTTATTCCATTTAGCCCATTTAGCTAACCACTTTTCTTATAATTTTAGGTCTTTTTCACAATGGTTCATATATTCAGATTGGTGATATTGTTTCTCTAATGGATAACGATGATAATACTTATTATGCTCAGGTTTGTTATCACAGTACAGTACATATTAATTAATATACGTTAACATTCGCATTCTCGATAATAATCTTAGGCATATGGGTGGGAGTTACCTCAAAATTTAACTAAATTAAGTTTGATACATTGCAAATCCTCTTGATCTTTCTTTTAATCAGCCATCATTTTTGTTCAAATCGGATTACAATATTACACAGATATTAATTAAAATAAGTTATAGTAAAATACTTAATATAAAAAAAATTACAATCACATTACTAAATTGTCTATATCATTATAGATTCGTGGCTTATTAATTGATACTTACTGCGAAAAATCTGCATTTTTAACTTGGTTAATACCTACAACATCTAGCCCACCACCTAATGTGAGATTTGATCCGGCTACATATATAATAGGTATTTTTTATATCCAATAACTTGTAAATAATCCTATAATATACTTTGTTTTAGGTCCAGAAGAAGAATCTCCCCGAAGAATAAGTGTATTAGAATTTATAATGCACTGTCCAAGCGATTATTTTTATGATAAAAAAACCCCATACCCGAAGCCATATTTACTAAATGACTCGCAGACCGCTGGATATATTTGGCAGAGTTTGACAGATTGTGCAGTTAAACATAGACGTACTATTTAAGATATTTATTAAACAAATTTGTTTTTAAAGACTGCACAGTGCACACTCTTATCATTTTTACTTAAAAAAAAATAAATAAATAAAAAAAATAGAATTACTAAAAATAATTTATTAGTCAAACATTTAAAGTTTTTAGATATAATTACAAATGTAGAAAAATATCTCATTTAAGATGCCGTCATTATTAGCTCTAGAAAGTTTATTTAAGAGAGTAAACAAGAATAGAATAACAAGAAAAAATCTAAAAAATCTAAACTTAAGTGAATAAATTATATTTTAATGAAGCTACTATTTCGTATTAACTTCGAAATTATAAATTTCTTCAAGCAAAACTTTTAATCATTTCATCTGCTTTTTGGGTTACATCAGCTAGATTTCCTTGCATATAAAAAGCCATTTCTGGAATATCATCCACATCACCGCTTAAAATTTTATTAAAACCATCTATAGTTTCTTCCAATCTAACTAATTTTCCTGAATGTCCGGTAAACACTTCTGCGACTTGGAAAGGTTGTGAAAGGAATCTTTGAATTTTTCTCGCTCTAGCCACCGTTATTTTATCCTCTTCTGAAAGCTCATCCATTCCCAAAATGGCAATAATATCCTATAAAAGATAATGAAGGTGTAAGAAAATATTCTATTAAATTTAATTCTCCTTACCTGTAAGGATTTATAGCTTTGAAGTATTTTTTGTACACTTCTCGCACAATTATAATGTGCTTCCCCCACAGTCATTGGATTTAATGCTCTTGACGTTGAGTCTAAAGGATCAACAGCAGGATAAATACCTTTAAAGAAGGAGTACAATTATTATTTTTATTTTTTGATTACAAATTTGTGTATATATTTTTAGGATGGAAAATATTATAAAATACCATTTTCGATAAATAACTATAAAAAAAAAGAATATAAAATTGTTACACTTTAATCACCTAGTTCGGCAATAGGTCGAGACAAAACTGTAGTAGCATCTAAATGACTGAAAGTAGTCGCTGGTGCAGGATCTGTTAAATCATCTGCTGGCACATAAACTGCCTGTACTGATGTTATAGAACCATATTTCGTCGATGTAATTCTTTCTTGCATTGTACCTACATCAGTTGCCAATGTCGGTTGATATCCAACTGCTGAAGGTATTCTGCCTAACAATGCAGATATTTCAGAACCGGCTTGTGTAAAACGAAAAATATTATCAATAAATAATAATACATCTTGTCCTTCGATATCTCTAAAAAATTCTGCAATAGTTAAACCAGTTAAAACAACTCTCGATCGTGCTCCAGGTGGTTCATTCATTTGTCCGTAGACTAGTGCTACTTTTGATGTGTCATCTTCTAATGAAATAATTTTTGATTCAATCATTTCATGATATAAATCATTTCCTTCTCGTGATCTCTCTCCAGCACCGACGAATATAGAATAACCACCGTGATGTTTTGCAATATTGTTAATTAACTCCATAATAAGAACAGTTTTACCAACTCCTGCTCCACCAAATAATCCAATTTTTCCACCTTTTACATATGGAGCTAGAAGATCAATAACTTTAATGCCAGTCTCCAAAATAACTTGCTGCACAGTTAAATCAACTAACTCAGGCGCTTCACCGTGAATAAAAGAATAATATTTTGATTCTATAGGACCACGTTCATCAATTGGTTCTCCACAAACATCCATAATTCTACCCAAGGTACTAACTCCTACCGGCACACGTATTGGATAACCAGTATCTTCAACTTCCATATCTCGAACAAGCCCCTCAGTTCCGTCCATTGCAATTGTTCGAACAATACTATTCCCCACATGTGAAGCCACTTCAAGCGTCAAATCTCCACCAGGTCTTTTAATTTTTAATGCATTATATATACCAGGTAAGACACTTTCAAATCTTACATCCACTACAGGTCCAATAACGCTATGAACCTAGAGAATAAATGTAAAATGATTTAACGATTCTAGCTTCTCTTAATTATATTGAAAGTATTACTCGTCCTTGACTAGTTTCAGGATTTTTTTCAGATTTTTGGTCAGATTTTTTCTCAGATTTTCCTTGAGCACTATCATCATCACAAGTACAAGGATCTACATGAAAAAATATATAATAATATTATATTTATAGAATCTAACTTTTCTTAAAATATATTATCAAATAAAAGTTATCTTAAATATTTTGATTAAAAAATTATGAATAAAATCGAGTGAAATTCCCTGATCAAAAGAAATGGCTTGAATATCCTTTGCTGCAAAACAAAACTGATACTTAGTATTAGATAGTTTAAGATAAATCTAACCTGGTGGTGGTGGAGGGCATTTTGTTTTTTTATTTCTAATCTGTTGAAATGATGAAAGTGAATAAGAATTATTTTTCAATCCTAAAATAAAAAAATATTAATTTCAATTTTTTATTTTTTCTTAATTATAAGTTGTTGGATAATAAAATTACCTTTAATCAAGCTTCTGAATAACATACCTATCTAATTTTTTTTTTTCGGTTAAAATTTATTTAAATTTTAAATATTCAAAGGCTTTCAATAAAAATCTTATTTTAATACCCGAGGTTACTGATTTAAAAAATATTTTTAAAAAATTTGTTTTCATCCTCGGTTTATATGATTTAAGATTTGTCTCAGTAAATTGATTTTAAAGTTTTCTGATTAAGTTCTTTGATAAATAGGTTAAAAGGGTTAAAAGGGTTTCGGAAAAATTATTTGTGTTAAAGTATTAATAGAACTATTTTGGTAATACAAAGTGTATTATTATGAATAAATAACAATTTCATTTCGTTGTAAAATATACATTCGCTAAATAAATTCTGTTAAATTTCCTCTTTTTAATAATACAATTATAAAAATGTTGTAAACTTAGTAACTTTTAATTTTTAATACAATACCACTGATACATAGAATTTTTATATAGAAAATCTTTAACTTAAAATGTACAGATTAGCTTATTTTAGGAATGCTTAAACTCTTGATCCCTGCACCATTGAATAACATTTATCGATTTAAATTTTTATCTATTATAACCTATTGTACATAATGCAATAAACAGCATAAATAAAAAATAGTATAAAGAATATGAATCCGGCAATCATAAATATCTAAAAAAAAAAACAAGAAAAAAAATTAAATAGTATTTCTTAAATGAAACTGTTGAATTCAAAAAAATTTTATTTGCTTTCTAAGTTCCTTAAACAGGAACTCAAGTACCCCGGTATATCTCCTTCACATTTATTAAGTAAGTATGACCAAAAAACTACAATATAATGGTTTCTTTATCCACACAAACTTCTCAAGATAAATCGCAAGTATGAAAAATACTTTTAGAAATGGAAATTTGCACTTTTTTCCGGAAATTTTTTTGTATCCAACTAAAGTATTAGACCAAAAAACTTTTAATTTTGGAATCATAATACATTTTTGAAATAAAAAATAAAATTAACTTACTTTTGTATTCTCTTTGTGTAAATCTTTAAGAACAATTTTGTTTTTATCTAAAATATCTTTAATTTCAATTAATTCATTTTCTATTGAGATTCTTTGTTCTTCTGGCAACGTCTGATCATCTAACATATCTTCCATTCCACGAACACGAAGCTCAAGGCCGGTTATCAAATCGGTAGCCTCTGAAACCTAAAATAATAAATTTATAATAAAGGTATGGAGAAATTTAAATACAAATGGTAATTAAAATAAGGGCATTAGCATTTGATCCGAAAATAGAGTTGCCAATGTGCCTACAACAATAAGAAACAGACCTAAAAAAACTGGTGGAATTCAATTTTAAGTCATTTAGTTAACCTATTTAATACCTATTACTTACCCAATGGAAGATTAGAACAATCAAGTACCTACCTAATCTACCTACCTAATTAGAACAATCAAGTACCTACCTAATCTATGGTACCTACATCTATGGTTTTTTGTAACGCTTCGACAAAAAATTATCAATATGGTTCAACAAGTTTAATTATGTACCTATATGTAGGTGTTGATGATGTTAATAGGAGTTCCCAAAATAAATGCGAGTCTCAAATATCTCGATATCAGTTAATAATACATATAAATTGAATAAGACAAACAAAATCTAGCTGCAGGGGGTTTATTATGAATTGCTATTCGAATGTAAAAATCTAACGAAAATAATTGAGTTTCTTTAAAAAATAGAATTTATTTGAGATTTTACGTTCGATTGAAATTCCTCCAGTAGCTTGTTACCAACGTTTCGTTTGGCCTACTCCCTTCCTACCAACATTAAACAAATGATAATACCGAATAATCTTCTCACAACATTTTAATGAATATTTCTTTTGTTGGTGGAACTTAGTACTCACTTGGGTCGCTATTGAACATTCTCTGCTGTAACTCATTTTTTTCCCTTTAATAAATTCTTACTAAAATTTTATTAATTTAATTTTTATATCCACCAGTTCTTTTCACATTAAATGTAGATATTTTGCATTCCATTGAATTTATAATAAAAAATAAAAAATTGGCAAAATAAAAAATCAGAGTAATGAATTCCTCCGTTCCGTACGTAAATTACTTTGAAAAATTTATTAAAGTTTACAAAACAAAATCCTCTCCTCCCTCTAAACACCAAATGCAACAATTATGAAACACAACCACGAAAACATACACCATCATATAAAATATTGGTTGTGCTCGATTTGTGTTTTGTGCATGCTGCAAATCATACTAAAAGAAAACAGCTCTGCGCAATTTCTACTAGAAGAAAAAATTAACCTGACGCACGAAGATTCCAAAATAGACGTCTTACGTCTTCAATTCCTTTTTCATATTTCATATTTAAATAATAAAAATAAAGAAAGGAAAATAATTTCAAAATTCTGTTCTTAATTTTTGTTGTGAAAGCCCCTTAAACAGTGGGCTCTTAAATTGTAGTGTGACTTTCAGCACAGCACACATTTTTTTCAGTTTTCTCATGAAGTTATTATAACTTACACCGTCAGATGTCAGCATTCTATACTCTTTGTTTATATTTTTTAATTTGACAAAATGGTACAAAACTACAAAAAATATTTTTTGAAAGACGCGTTTTTATAATTTTTTTTGCATCAAATTTTGCATTTTTGTTTTATTAAAAAAAAAATTATAAAAAAAATAAAAATTGTTTTTTGAACTTAAAAAAAGAAAAAAATATTTAATTAAAAAATAATTGTAAAATTTTTATTTATTGTAAATAAAATAAGAATAGAGGTAGGTAAGCAGTGTTAGTACCTTACTTAGATATTAGATTATATTTTTTTTTTGAACAAATATTTGTGGAAAAACAAAAATAATTTTAATTTTTTTTTAATTTTTCCGGATTTTTTGGCTAAATATTTTTCTTTGAACCTAATAAAATTGCTGATATTTGAATCCTTTAAATTTTTTCTCGAGCACTATACGAATTTGGCAAAAAAAATTCAATAAAAACCAATCATACCCAAACAGTGATGCCAATATTGATAGTCCATCGGACATTCAGGAATAAAAATGGTCCATGTAGTACCTACCTATAGCTAAGCTAGACAACACTGTTTAGTTACCTACCTATCAATCTTTGAATTGTGTAAACTTTAATTCGATTTGATTTTACGACGACTCGAGAGTTTTTTTATTAATTCTATTTTTGGTGCATTGTCTCAGTGACAGACTTACCTATTCCTCAACATCAAAATAATATAGATTTTTTGTTAGAATTAATTTCAATCGAAAAACTTGAAGTTAAATATTAAAATTTAGGAACTCTGGAAAAACCATTGGAGATTAAATTATTATTTATTTTGATCACTTTTACTATTAAAACTCCCACACCTCAACCCAAAATTCCAAAATAAATTAAGCTAATATCAAAATTCGACCTTATTAAATAAGACCACACATAAAGTTGACAGTAGATTTTATCTCCAATTCTTACCTTATTGGTATTTTTTGTAAATCTTATCTAGACTTAAAAAAAAGTTTTCAAGCTTGCTAATTATTTTTCTAATCCTATTAAGTAATTTTTTTTTTCTCATTAAAGACTAAAAATATGTCTAAAGAGGCCATAAAATTAATAATAAAAAAAGAAGATATTAAGCCTCCTGACTCTGATGATGATGATGATGATGAAGAAGAATTTACTTCAAGTGAAGAAATTGATGAAAAAGATGAATCTCATCCCAAAGATTTGGATTCAACAAAATCAGAAATTAAATCTGAAGACGAAGAATCAGAGAATTATTTTCCAACTAATCGAAATTCTAAATTAAAGAGAAATTCAAAAAAACGGACTTCAAAAAAACTAACAAATAAATTAAAAAACAATCAAATAGAAAGTGACAATGAGGAAGATGACGATGATGATGATGATGACGAAAAAGCAGAACTAATGTCATTACCTTCGGAGACCTCAGGCGAAGCTAATGAAGATTTTGATGAAGACGAAGAATACGACGACGATGAGAATGATGAACTTGACGATGTTTCAAAAAATATTAATACTGTAATTAATTATAGAATGGGTAGAATATTATTAAAAATTCGTTCACACGAAGTTCAATATGAATGTTTAATTTGTTATAAAGTATTTTCAACATTTGAGTCGTTTTCGCATGCAGATCATGTTAATGATGAAAAACACAGTGTATCGTATTTAGATATGGATGTACCAGATCCAAAAGAAGAAAGCCAATTGCAATTTAAATTTTGTGGTGAAATTTATACATCTCCTAATCCAAGAACTTATTCGGTGATATGTTTTTTATGTCAAGAAGAATTAACTGATAAAAAAATAATTTCAGAACACATGAAACAAGATCATCCCGACAGAATGGGTTTGTATTTGATATTTTATATTTTTTAATCGGTAGTTTTAAACTAAATTTTTTTTTTTGTATATAATATTATCTTATTCTGTCGCCTAACGATAGATGCTATTGCAACACCACAATGTTTTAACATGTTTCAGGTTTTTTTTATTATTTTGAAACGACTGTTTCTGGTGGACAAGCTTAATAATAGTTATTGATTTTTTCCTAAAAAGATCAAGAACGAATTTAGTTCTAAGCAAGAGATCAAGAGATGATGAAGAATGCTTAATTTATCAATATTAGTGTTTTTTATAAAACATCGAGGTACTATTCAAAATAATTAATTATTTTCATTTTGTTTATAGGCACAAAAATTCACAAATGTAATATATGCGAGAAATCTTATATTAAATCTCATAATTTAAAAATACATATGAGATCTCATACAGGTAATTTTGTTTTTCTTATACATATTTAAATGGTATACTAAAATTTTATTACTTTTTTTTAAGGTGAAAGGCCATTCAGTTGTGATTTTTGCGATAAAAAATTTAAAGATAATTATTGCCTAACAGTTCACCGACGCTATCATACAGGCAAGTTTTATATACAAACTTCATTATTGTTTAACTTTCATTTCAACATAACATAATACTAAGGTATTAAAGTAATATAAACATGATGGGAATAGAATATTGTTGATCTTAAACACTTTAATATTTTTTTTAAAAAGCCTCAATCCATGATGCATATTTATGAAAATTATTTATGAATTTATGAATTATCAACAACAGTTTTCATCTATTTAAGAATTTGTTGAGAAATAGAATGAAAATAGAAATCTAAATTTATAATATTAAAGAAAATGTTTTTTTTACAAACACTTGAATTAATATTTTTAAAATTTTTTAGGTGAAACACCATACACATGTAAATATTGCAAAGATCGATTTGTTCAAAATAAAAACATGCGCGATCATATACGAAAGCATCATTCAGATGAGATTGGCGGAACGATTACAAAACGATATCAATGTGAATTATGTCCGAAATCGTATACAATGCGTTATTATTTGAATATGCATATGGCGGTTCATGAAAATCGAAAACCTTATAAATGTGATGTATGCGGTATGTTAGAATGAATAATAGTATAAATATTTAATTAAATTTTTTTTTATACTTTTTTTATTTTGTTATTTTGTTATTTGTGATTGTGATGTTAAAAAATGTTGTACAAAGTTATACAGCTAAGTTTGTGTCTCATTTCAGATAAATCGTTCACATTACTGAGTATATTAAAAGGACACGAAAAAACACACACTCAAGAGGTTGTGGCCACCTGTGAAATTTGTAAGAAATCAATTGGATTTAAATTTGTCAATTTAAGAATTTATAAAAAAAAATTCTTAATAAAATTACTAATTTTAGGTCAAAAAACTTTCAACTCAAGGTCAAACTATAGATCTCATTTAAAAATACATTCGGATCAACGTGCGTTTACCTGTGAAACTTGCGGTGCATCGTTTAAGGTAAAAAAAAATGTTTTTTTATTTGATTTTTGCTTCTAAGCGATATATTAAATGTGGTAAATGATTTTCAGAACTTATTTCATCAAAAATTAAAAAACTGACTCCGCCTCACAATAAAATGATTTTATAACTATCAAACTAAACACTTAGACGATTTCGATCGTACCAAGGCCAAAGTACAGGCATTTTCGTCCACAAACCAAATAGTAGGTTTCTCCGAATCCCCTCTCCAGAGTTAGAAGCTCTCATCTAGTCAAGATTCCAAATACTTTTCATATACAATTTTCATAGTTTTTATTTTTTTAAAAGTTTTAACAGATTCTGATTAAACTTAGTTTGTCGTTAGATAGATTTCGATTAAACGAACATAAAAAAGATACATGAGTAAATATCAATTGAAAATTAAAAATATATTCGGGGGGGGTCTGAATTTGAATTTCTATCAAAACTGGTATACGAATATGGAGCGATTATAGAAATATAAATAAAAATTTACCAAAAATATTTTAAATTGAAAATTGAATTATTTCAGAGTAAACACACTATGCTACATCATCAGAAACGTCATACTGGTATAAAACCTTACAAATGCGAAAATTGCGATAGAACTTTCATTGAAGCCTATCAGGTAGTTAATTTAATATTTTTTATTTCAATAGTTGAAAAATAAAAGTTTTGTTTTTTTTATAGTTAAAAGTCCACGCTCGGATTCACACTGGAATAAAACCACATCAATGTTCGGAATGTGGCAAAAGATTCTTAAATAGTTGGAGTTTAAGAAAACATATGTCAGCACATAGTGACGAAAAACCCTTTAAATGTGAAAAATGTGGAGAGTGCTTTAAAGGACAAGAATCATTGAAAAAGTAATAAAATGTTTTAAAATTAATAATTTTGCACAACAATCTTTTTGAAAATTCTTTCTAAATAGGCATATTCGAAGGAATTGTGTTAAAGTCGTTAGAAGGCCACCTAGACCTCCAGGTGAAAAAAAACCTGTAGAACCGAAACCACCAAAGGTGCCTAAAGTAAAAGATCCAAATGCACCTAAAACTTTTATTTGTGAGCTGTGTAACCATGCTTGGTAAAAAAAAAAAGAATTGTTTTATTTTTATTTATTATACCTATTATTTTAAAATTCAATCAATTTCGTTTACTTGCAGCCAAACAAACAAAGGTCTCAAGGAACATAAAGTCAAGCATCATGGTTGGAGATTCCCTTATGAATGTATGTTTTGTGATAAAACTTTTGCGCTTAAACCTGGCTTGGTGAAGCATTTGAAATCACATTCTAGTTCAGCAGATGAAATAAAATTTTTAAAAGATAAACTTCTATAGAGTTAGAGAACAAAATTTTGTAAAAATAATTAAGGCATCACTTTTGGATTTCCAATAATAAAAATGGCTAGAAATAAATTACAATCAATTATTATTAAAGGAAATCGATTTCATTTTTTTCTTTTCTTAACTTTTTTAATAAGCCTGGAAATAATTGAATAATGTCATAACATAAAGCATAAGGTGTAAATTGATATTTTATAAAATAATTTAATAGTTTGTTTAAGGTATATTAAGTTAAAAATGGTATTAAAATATTATTTTAAATTGTATTTAGAAAAATTTAATAAAAAACGCTATAAAAATTAGTTTTATAAATAAAAGAACGAATTTGTTAAACTCTTTTTTTTTTTTAATTAAATACAAGTTATATTTTTGGAAATCTTTAAATTTAAAACCATAAATTTTCCAATTAGTATTTCCTAATCCAAATATAAAATAAAAAAATAATTTTGATATCAAATGCGAAAAGTTTAAATTTTCTTGGAATATACATTGTTGTTGCAAGCCACAGATAATTTTAAAAACATAAGTTAACTATTTCAAATTTTTCATGTACATGATGGTAGATATTATACAATTCTACAAAATTTTCCCCTTTGATTTTTATGTAGGTATTGTACCTTTAATTTTTGTTGTCATTAGTTTGTCATTCATTGTCATAAGTCAAAATAGTAAAGCAATTTTGAAGTTTTCACAAATCATTCAATAATAATTAAATAACAGTATTAAAGTAAAGTTCAGCGATTAAGTATATTTTATTAAAATATTCATAGATTGGGTCGATTGGGTTCATTGAAAAAAAAAAACAAGTTATTTTTATTTAAATAAAAAATGAAAGAAGCTTACGTTGTAATCAATTCCGTAAGTAAAAGTTTTAAAAATACAAGGCATATAATTTGCTAAAATGAATTTAATAGGTAGGTACTTAGATAGGTACATGATAATTAAAATATGTGTTTTATCTTCAATCGGAAATGAATAAAATACGTAGCCCCGTCTCGATCTCGATAAATAAACGTTAAAATCCAAAAAATAATAAAAATTCCGTGAATAATAAATCTTAGATACGATATTTGAGAGCTACACATTATATTAAAAATAATGTGATTATGACTTTGAAATTTTGTTAGCTTATTGGCGCTTATAGGTTCCTAGGTATACGGTGATTTTACAATTATTAATGCTTATCTCTTTAAATTTGAAAGTTATCAATAATTATTATAGTAGTGTCAATAATCGTTAGGCATTACTGATATAAATATTTCCCTATTGCACTCTCTTATCAAGTAACTTAGATATATTAAACACTTTTTGTTTGTTTCTTCTTGACATAAATAAAAATTACATTATTTTATTAATGGTTCCAACATTTTTTTTTAGGTTCCAAGTCATGTGATGACCTGGGGAAAATGGATTGAAGAATCATTTGATGACAACACAAAAGAAATAGTATTATGTAAAAATAATGTTTCGTCAAAAATTAATTAACTTAATTTTATAAAACAAGAATTTTTTTTCCTTATTTTCCAGGCATCACAGGAAATCCTGGACTACCTGGTAATTTATAGTTAAAACTACAAAATTCTGTACTCAAAATTTGGTTTAAATAATCGATTTGATAATTTGCTATTCAAAATTGATTTTCTCTAAAAATTATACCAAGCTAAACTAAAATGTAACAAAAAAGTGTATAAAAAATATTTGTGACCCTTGTCATAGTTTTGAATGTGGAAGAAAAATCATGTTTTTTTTTTTGAGAATTACAAGGTCATGTTAAAGTTTTTTTTAATTCTTTTTTTATTTTATTTCTATTTAATAGGTTTTTATACACAATTCATGAAAACATTATATGAAAATTTGAATATTCCAGTATGGGTAATAGGTATGTATTTTCAGTTGCAAAGCTCCATTGTAGCCTCATAACTGACGTTTTTTTTTTTTTAGCTCACGCTGGTCATGGTGATCCTCCAGATCAAAGTCTTTTGAAGGTACTATTATAGATTTTAATAAGCACAACTTTTGTAAATTTACTTTACCTGTCTTTTGCAGGTTCCCGATTTGATGGGAAATGAATCAATTTATAATTTACAAGGACAAATCAATCATAAATTGGAATTTATTGAAAAATATATTCCACATAATATTAAAATTCATTTAATTGGACACTCTATTGGTTGTTATATTATAACAGAATTACTTAAATGTCAATCAATAAGAAATCGTGTACAAAAATCTTATTTACTATTTCCAACTTTAGAACGAATGGCTGAAAGTCCAAATGGGAAATTATTTTTAAATTATCTTTATCCATTTTTACCAATTTTAAAAATTTTTTATAATTTATTATATATGCTTCCTAATTCTTTGAAAATAATGTTAATTTATATATATTTTTGGTTATTTTCGATTCCTAATATTTACATTGGAACAGTTTTGAAATATTTAAAACCTACTGTTATAGAAAAAGTTTCATTTTTAGCCAAAAATGAAATGGACAAAGTTAGAAATTTAGATGTTGAATTAATTAAAAGTGAAAAAGATTTATTGAAATTTTATTGTGGAACTACAGATGGATGGGCACCTTTATTTTATTACAAAGAAATGTTGGAAAAAATTCCAGATTTAGATTGCACTATTGATGATAAAAATATTAAACATGCATTTGTTCTGAATCAATCAGCTGAAATGGGTATTATTGTAGCGGAAATGATTCAAAAAACTCAACAAAAAAATAATAAGTGAAAAATAAAATATATAATAATGAATACATTATAATTTTTAAAATTTTTTAAGTGAAGGAATAAATGATATAGCCTAAGAAAATAGTGAATATGCAAGTTATGCTGTTCAACAAAATGTAAATGACATTTTATTTAAATATTTATTTTAAGTAGGTACTAGAAAAACTAAAATAAAAAACTTTTGTCTTAAATATTTATTGTAAAATTTTTTAACTTATACGTACGTTTAAATATTTTTAGATTTACGAACTATGTTTTAATTGTACATGTTTACGTAGGCTTTTCATTGTTGTATAAGATTTGTCACATTTTTCACAGTAAAAAGTTTCTCCTGCATGATGTCTCAAATGTAATGTTAATGATCTTTTAGTTCCATAATTCTTTTTACAAACAATACAAGTGAATGTTTTTTCTAATATTTTTTTCTTCGCATCAGTATGTTTCAATTTATAATGAAATCGTAGATTCTTTTCTGTAGAATATGTTTTACCACAAATACACGTAAACATGTAATTTTCTACATCTCGTAAATGAATATGAAGTAATGCTTTAGTTTGAAATTCTTTTAAACAAATGTTGCAAACAAATTTATTAACACCGTTTCTTCTATCTCGGACACCAGGCTTCGTATTTCCTTTACAACTTCTTTGATGTTTTTGTAGGTTAAATTTTCGTTTTAAACATGCACCACACCATTCACATGTCCAAATTCTAGTGTTTGTAGTACATACATTCAATAAATGACTCCTCAATCCATGTTCTGAAATCGACAAACAAAAAACAGATTATTTTAAATATGTCACGCATTTGCTAACCTCTCGTGAAACTTACTGGAGTTGAATACTTTTCCACATTTTGGACATGGATATGACCCTCGATCTTTGTGATATCGCATATGAACTCTGAAAAAGAAAAAAAAAATTGTTTTTTAATCAATTTAAGTAAAAAACATTTTTAAATCAAATTTAGTAAAAAACATTCGTTATTCGTTTAACTTACTTAAGTCGGAAAACATGCGGAAATTCCTTATTGCAGACTTCGCATATGTATGTTTTTCCACTAGGTGCCTCATGCTTCAATGATGTATGTAAATCTAATTCATATTGTTTTATGAATTGTTTCCCACATTCATAACATTTATGTTTTTTTGCAATATCAGCCGGCATATGAAAAGCTCGCTTATGACCCAATAATACACTTGACTGAGCAAACGATTTATCACATATGTCACAAACGTATGGTCGGTCTGTTGAATGAGTTCTGAGGTGACTACGAAGCAAATCTTTATCTGAAAATGGTGAAAAATCATAATATTTTACGTATTAGCAATATCCTACATCTTTCGCTCTTTGAATTCTTTTTATCAAAATAATTAATTTATTTTTGCAAATTACTTTTGAATTTTTTTCCACAGTGCTCACAATTTTGAACTGGCATTTCTATAAAAAAGAAAAAAATACTTAAAGAAATTGATTTTTTTTTTTTCAAAATTAAGTTTATACCTCTATGGTTTTCTTGATGTTTTTTCAAACTGGAAGAACAAGCGTATGAATTTCCACAAACATTACAAATATAATCCTTTCGTCCTAAAAATATTTTATCAGAATCAAATGAAAGCATCTCTATTAGTTCATTCAACCTTGTTATAATTCAATATACTTGTAAATTCATTTATTTTAATAAATTCAATTCAAAAATAAATGCTTATAATGGTTGACAAGTTTTAAACCTAATATTAATAATCAAATTACCTTCATGTGCCACTTTAACATGATTTTTCAAACTATGCGCATTACGATACAATTTTCCACAAATACTGCATTTGTTCCTCAAAATTTTTGCGATATGAGTCTGTTCGTGCCTATTCCAATGAATAGGTGTCTCGAAGAAAATAGGTATCTTACAGTACGAACATTTGAAAGCTTTTTTTTCAGGATGTATTTTCACGTGTGTCTCTAATTTTTCAATTTCTGTAAATGCTTCTTCACATTGATTGCATTTATAATATTTTGGTTCTAAAATATAATAAGATTCGTCAAGAAAAAATAAATAAAAATAAAACTCAAACATTAAATAATATTACCGAGCATATCACTTCCACTTGAATGTTTTTGTTTCATATGAATAACGATCTCGTCATAAACTGTAACTTCCTCTTGACATAAAAAGCATATCAAAGAATACCTTCTAGGGTATTCACTAACATAAAGTTCGCCACAAAATTTAACAGACTTTTCATCAACATCTGGAATATCCATATCTTTTTCAGAATTTTCTATATGTTCTTCATCTTCAGTGTGTTCAGGTGCCGAAAATTTTTCAAAATTTTCAAATATTTTGGAACATATCAAGCATTCATATTCTAAATCCATTTTATTCAATTGAATTCGAATTCTACCGATACGATAATTTATTTCACATTTTAAATCTGAACTTCTTCTTATTGGTTCTTCTTCTTTTGACGCTAATTCTGAATCACTAGAATCAGAGGAATCATAATCTGACGAATCTGAGGTATTATCGGATTCATCATCACCCGAGCTCTCAGATTTTATAAATTTATTTATATTTTTATCATTTTCTAATTTTAGAAAATTTTTTTTTACCACAATGTTGTTATCTAAAAAATTTTCATTTGTAAAATTTTCATTTTTGACAAAAAAATCCAAAACAAGTTCATCGGATGATAAAATTCCTGTTTTTTCACTTTCTTCAATAACCGAAGCATTTTCATTGTTGGAGTTCCACATTTCCATAGTTTTCAATTTAAAAGCCTATACCTACAAAGAAAATATAAAACAAATTAAATCAAAGAATTGAAAAAAAAAATAAACTAATTGAAGGCTAATATACCTATGTATGTTGGGCAAAGTTAGTAAAGTAGAGCAGGTAGGTATACTCAAAAGAAAAGTAGCAATTCTTCTTTTTTAAGATTCATATTAAAAATTAATAGGTTCTGCAACCGGTAAATTGCCTCAAACCACAATGTCAAATTATTAGTTATCTAAAAGCTGAAGTTTTATACAGGTACCGGAAATTAATACGAGAGTTGGAAAATAGGGAAGCTGGGTTCTGACTTGAAAACCTTAACAGAATGTTTTTTAATAATAAATCAAGTTTATCTCTTTTTCTTGAATATTGTTCTTGACTTCTTGAATATGAATGTGTTACTTTGTTTTATGTTAAAAATTAAAGCATTCGAAAGAAATCCTTAAGTGTTCAGTGATTGCCCACTCCTCCAACTACAGTTCCAGTTCACCCTCAACCCTGTTGTTTCATCAAATATATTCCTTTTCCCCACCTTATTGTATTCTTCTTCTATATTCTACTTCATTATTATTCTTTTCAACTTCATTAAATATTTCATTAATACTCCTTTAATATTTCTAAATTTCTAATTATTAAAAATTTTAAAAAATAAATAAATAAAAATTCAGCAGAAATTTTTCTTGACTTTTTATTTACAAAAAAACATTGAATTGACAAATGACAGCAAATCATTTTGCAATGCGACATTGCGTCGCGGTGATTGCAGTATGCATGGTTTACTTTTAGTTGGTTCGCTTTGTGATCAACTGAATAAAGCCTGCATTATTAAATTTATGGTCTAAAAGGTAAGCTCACTTTGAAGGCATAACATTTCTGTAAACAAAAATTAAAACAAAAACAAAACAATTAAAAATATTAGATATTTTTTGATAAATAAAAATAATAAAATAAATGCTAAAAAATAAAAAACCTAATTTGAAAATAATAAAATTAAAAAAAAAAAAAAATTGGTAGGAATTAGAAACATATCTAAAACCTACCTTACTTGATTTTTCAATATAAGATTATTATTATTTTTATTTACTTTTTTTTCAAGAATATAGGTATTATTAGGTATAATCCTTTCCAGTTTTCAGTTTACAATTATACATTTCCAAAATAATTTATCCTTATCGGTCAGCACGATTTGGGATTTGTGTTTTAAATTTTTGCGATCTTGGCTTTGGTCTTAGAGATTTCGGTTTTTTCTCACTGTACTGTTGTAAAGTGTAACCCACAACTGTGTTAAAAATTAATGTTTTCCTTTATGTTTTCTTTTAGCTACTGTAGATATCGAAATTCGAAATATACAAAATAATGTGAATGTCATTGAAAACAAAAAAATTAAATAGAAAGTAAAAAGAATTTTATACTGAGAAAATGGATTCTGGATTTCACTCAAAACTGGTTGATAATGAAGAAAAATCGTGTGGAGATGATAACGAAGATAACGATGAATACAACGATGACGATGAAAGTGAATTTGATGAATGGGATTCGGTAGAATTTAAAAAATGGAACTCAGAAAAATTCAAATTCACTGATACGAATTTTTTTAATTTAGAACAAAAAACTGAAATAAATTATCGTATGGGCAGGATACGAATTCACTTTAATAATAAAATGTTATGCGAATATGAATGTTTAATTTGTTCTAAGATTTTCAAAAAATTTGTAGAATTTTCTGATCCCGATCATACAGAAGATGATAAACATATTGAAAGCTCTACAATTGATATGGATATACCAGAAATAGATGAAAATTGTACACAATTTTGTGGTGAAATATATGCCAGTGAATATCCGAGAAAATATTCTTTAATATGTTTTCTGTGCCAAGAAGAGATAACAATTTATAATGAAATCATAGAACATATGGACAAAAAACATACTGATTTAGAGAAAAATTTGGAAATGAAATATTACAAATGTAATCAGTGCGATGAAGCATTTACAGATATTGAAAATTTAGAAAATCATGTTAAAATTCATCCTCAGAAAAAATCCTTTAAATGTATACATTGTAAGGCTCCAACATTTTTTGGAACACCAAGTCATTGGTTTAAGCATGAACAAATACATTTACAGAAAATAGTGAAAAACAAATGTAGAATTTGTGGGAAATTGAATCGGAACTCAAATGCCTTAAAGAATCACATAGAAGTAGCACATCAAGGTGTGAAAATAAATTTGTCATACCTTATTTTTATGTACTCTCTTTTTTTTTCGTATTATATTATAATATTATAGTATGTTCTAACATCCCAAAAAATCATATATATTCTAACTACTTTCACACCTTGTAATGGAATGCAACACATCTATATCATGCTCTTGCCTATATACAATATTGATATAATTAATTTATTTGATAGTATATTTATTTTATAATATATTCTATATAACTTTTTGCTATTTCTCTTTTAGGTAAAAGGGATTATAAATGTGAAACATGTGGGAAAAAATATGCTTATAGCCACAGCTTAAGATACCACATGAAAAATCATACAGGTGATTTGAAATTTCAATGCTCTTCCTGCGGAAGAAGATTTAAGGATAGTACTGTTTTACGAATACACATGAGAACTCATTCTAAAGAACGACCATATAAATGTGAATGCGGAAAATCTTTTGGAGCTTCATCGACATTATTATGCCACAAAAAAGCTTTTCATTTGCCTGCTGATATTGGGAAAAGATATAAATGTATTGAATGTGAAAAGCAATTTGTTACGAAATATGAATTAAAACTACATGAAGAACTAAAACATCCAAAGCATGCGGAAACACACAAATGTGAAGTTTGTGGAAAAGAATATTCACATAAACTGAAACTCAAGTAAGATAAAAATAAATAAAAAAAACAAGAATTAATTTTAAGATCTAATCATTCAATATATTCCGACATTATTTTGCGGCCGAACTCTATAATAGTTTATCCAAATACACATACCAAACTCAAAGAATTTTTTTTTAATTATAGAATACATAAAGTGATTCATCAAAACACAGGTAAAATATAAATATTTTTTTGATGAGTTAGTTCCTGGAGCTTATTTTTGGGCAGGTACAATCAATTTTCTTGTCGTAATTTGATTTTAATGGTCCGTTTTTTAGGTAAGAGCTTGAGAATTTCAGATTAATTAATTTTATACTTCCAAATTGATTTACGACCAAATTTAAGACGATCAATTTAGCGTCGAATAAATTGCGATAAGAAAATCAAGTCGTACTGTAATTTTTTTATCTGATGATTTTTTTTTGTACAGGCAAATTTCCGTGTCCTGTTTGTGGCAAAGCTTTTGAAGCAGGACATCGATTGAATCAACATTTAAAAAGAGTCTGCACAAAAAATAAATTCACGTGTGAATTATGTGGTTTCGCAGCTAAATATAAAATAAGTTTGCAAAAACATCTGAATAAATGCGATGGATCTGGTACAACAAATCACAGACGAAATAAAAATACTGAGAAAAAACTTATTAAAAAGAAGTTAAATAAGCCAAAACAATGTCCCACGTGTGGAAAAGTAACAAAATTATAATTTTTCTCGCTTCTCTAATAATAAATTTTTTTTTTCTAGGTTGTTACCATTTTACGTAGTCATATGTTGACACATTCAGACGAAAGGACTAAAATGTGTTCTTTATGTAATAAGACCTATAAAGATAATGCTGCTTTGAAAAGGCATTTAAAACAACATAATAATGATAGTTATCCATGTAATGAATGTCCCAAAACTTATACAACAAATGCATCGTTACGATATCACATTAAATTAAAACATTAAAATGTTATTGTTTGGTGTGCAAAATTTTAATCTTTAATTTTTTTTTCGTAATTATTGCAATTAAAAAATTAATACATTATATTACTTCACAGATAAATTTTAAATAAATTGTAAATAATTCTAATAATTTACTACATTAATTTGAATTTAATAGGTAAAATCTAGATTTTAATCAGTTATAATGTAGTAGAACCTAGAAAACATGTTGAAGGTCAAAAATGAAATATTTGGTTACATTAAAAGTTTCCTAAAAATTATGTCAAATGTTAAAGAGATCAAATTATGGAAAAAAATTCTTAATATGTATTCAGCTCGTGATCGTGATACAAAATAAGAATCTTAAAATTAATATGAAATTTTTTTTTTGTAAATACTTTTATATTTAATGATTGATAAAAATTTACTTTCATGATAAAATCACATAATTCAGAATCATTCAGAATTAATGTTTTAGTTGAACATGAGTTTTTAAACTTTTTGGAGTTGTATAAAATTTATCACATTTTGTGCATGGATATTTTTTACCTAAAATGAAAATAATATGAAAATAAAAAGTAACATAATTATTATTTATCCTAATATACCTTCATGATGACGTAAATGAAGTGTTAGAGCTCTTTTATTCTTATAATTTTTATTACAAATTGTGCAAACAAATTGAATTTCATTATTTTGTTCCACGGCTGTATGTTTTAACCTAAAATGAACATAAGCACATTTTCTACCTAGAAAAAACATATTAAATTAAAAACAAAAACAAATAAATAATTGTAAAGAATTAAGTACTTTTATAAACTTTTTCACATTCGAGACATGAAAATGTTTCTAATTCCTTATTCCAAATATAGCATTTGCTTGGTGCTCTTTTGAGTTTTTTGCCTTTAAATTTGTCTTTCAATATTTTAACAGTACCATTACATTTTTTTTGATGTTTTAATAAATTAAATTTTCTTTTAAATAGTAAACCACATAATTCACATGCACAAACGCTATTTGGATTACACACATCTTCTAAATGTCGTTTGTAACGATATTCTAAAATTAAAAATATATAGTAATTTAGTAACTCGATCAAGAGAACAGTAAAATAAAGTTTGTTAAGGAATAATAAGCTAAACACAAAATCTATAATAAGCTTTATGATTGATCAAAGGTTACACTCATAAAATCAATTATTTTAATATGTAAGTTCTGTTTAACACTAAAACTAAATATACCGACGACTTTTTACCTCCAATAATAGTTTTATTGCAAGATACGCATGTAAAGCTTTCCTTTTCATTTTGATGAGTTCTCATATGAATCCTACAAAAATTTGAACATGTAATAAAAAACATATAAACTTAAAATTTGATAAAGTCAAAGAATCACTCACTTAAGTCTAAATATGTGAGGAAATTCTAAACTACAAATTTCACATTTATGAATTTCTTCTTTTTTTGGATGTTTCAATTCGCTGTGAAGTTTTAATTGGTATTTGCCCACAAACTGTTTATCACATTCTTCGCATTTGTATTTTTTTCCAACTTCAGCTGGCATATGAAAAGCTCGTTGATGGCCTAATAACGTACCCGATTGATTAAATTTTTTATCGCAATATTTGCAACTATAATATTGTTTAGAATGTATTTTTAAATGGCTACGAAGGCATTCTTTACCTGAAATAAAAATAAATTTGATCAAAATATTTTCATGATAATTAGAATCCGTTACGAAACTAATATATTCCAAAAATTTAAATCGGAATTAAATTTGTCAGCATTTCTAACTTGCTTTTAACATTTTTACATTTTGATTGAAACTTACTTTTAACATTTTTTCCACAGAGATCACATTGAAACTTCTTTTCATCTTGAAGAAAAAAAAAATTAAAAATTATTAAGAAAAAATTAATTCAAAATTCTACCTGTATGGCAAGAGGATATGTGATGATTTAAGCCTGTGAGTCCAGCATATATTTTTTTACATATTTCACATTGATATTTGCCTTAAAAATAAAATTTCAGTATTCATTAACATAAAGTAGAAAATATTGCTCCAAAATAATATTACGTCCATGAGTTGTAATTGTATGTTTTTTCAATTTTTTTGTAGTCAAAAACATTTTCCCGCAAATTTTACATTTATTTTTAAGAAGTAATTTTATTATTTTTGTGTCATGATTATATAAGTCAATTGGCTTCTCGAAGAAAATTGGTTTTATGCAACACGTACATTTGAAACGCTTCGCTTGAGGATGAATTTCTATATGCTTCTCTGAAAAAAAAAAGTTTTTAATTTGAAAATTTCATTTCGAATAAAGAAATTATTATTCATTTTTATTGTCTATTAACCTTTCTTATTACCTAATTTTTCAATGTTTGTAAAAGCTTCTTCACATTGATTGCACTTATAATATTTCAATTCTAAAAAGAAAATTTTTATATTAAATTATAGAAAATATTTTCTAGAAAAGATGTATGTAAACTATAATATGTAACATACATGTAAATAGAACAACTTATTGGAAACTACAAAAATATTATTTTTTAAGGCTTTTTGGTTTCAATGGATATTACAATAGCTTACAGAATAAAATCCCTGGGATTTGTGAGGGATTTATGTATATATTTTCAAATAACAATAAGTAATTTAGCAAATACTGTATAAACATTTAATTTAAATTTCATTTACCAAAATAACTATCTATTTTTGAATGTTTATCACTCATGTGAATAGCAATTTCATCAAAAACAATAATTTCTTCTTGGCACAGAAAACATATTAAAGAATATTTTCTCGGATATTCGCTAGCATAAATTTCACCACAAAATTTAATTAAATTTACATCCACATCTGGATCATCTGCCATATCAATATTCGAGCTTTCAATATGTTTATCATCCTCTGTATGATCGGGATCAGTGAAATTTTCAAAATTTTTAAATATTTTGCCACAAATCAAACATTCAAATTCAATTTCAAGTTTATTAAGCGAAATTCGCACTCTACCCATTCGATAATTTATTTCAGTTTTTTTATTCGATGATGAACTTAAATTTGAAAATGATTCATCATTAAATTCTGAATCTGTTTCTTCGTCTGATGATTCAGTTGACATCGAATTTGTCGTTACAGCATCATCATTATCCATAGTTGTTTTTGAATTTAGTTCATTTTCAGTAGACATTATAATTAATTGATTCTGGGTAAAAGAAGTAGCTACCTACCTATCTTTTATTTTTTTTAATTCATTGACCTGAAATGCAAATGATATGAATTAGGTATAAAAGATTAAGAAAAACTGCATGAGTGATAGTTATTTTGCACTAGAACAGGTGGTATTGATAGTTCCAGTCTGAAACAGTTAACTGCCTTTTAAGGGGTCATAGATTCTACTTAATTTTTCAATATAACAATTGCTGTATGTTTAAATGGTTAATACCTGTTACAACAATATACCTACCCAAAAAATTTCTGCACACGCAAGTTAGGGATCCAGACATCCAATTTGTTGAATAAGTATTAGGAAGTACCAATTTACCACATTCGGATGAGATATAAGTTACTATGTAGCACTGTGTGTATGTATATAGAGAGAGCAGGATCAAAATAACGTAAACATTATAAAACATACCTCATCAAAATACCATGTCGATCGTCGACTTCGATGTGCTCAATCAATCAAATCCGAATCGAACCAATATTTTTGTTTATAGCTTAAAATTTAATAGTATATATAATTATATATACTATATAAAACAATTTCTTTTTTGTCTTCAATTTTTGTTTCTAAAATAAAACTGCATTGTATTGCATGGCAGAAAAAAAATCAAAAATCAATTTATTTTTTATTTTTGTTTGTTATGTTCGTTATATATGAATCATGAATATGTTTGTTATACATATCAGACTGCGACGCCGACAAGAAAATACGCCGTGCGCTGCCCATCGCTTTTTTTGTCCGCCGTCACAAAACGTTTTTGTCGACGTCTCAGGGCGTACGCACTTCGTCGCATTTTATATTTTTTATCGGCGTGCCCCAAAAAAATTTCTTATATTTTTTCGGTTTTTTAGTTATTTTTTTCAATTTTTTTTTTTTTTTTGTTTTTTTTTTTTTTTTTTTTTGCTCTTTCCTTTTTTTTTTTTTTTTGTTTTTTTTTTGCACGCCCATGGCGCTGCCCGTCGCTTACTTTTTTTTCTAAGCGCGTCGCCGCAGCCAAAAACTCGTCGGCGTCTAGTCTGATACATATACGATATGGATATACGATATTTTGGCAACTAAATGAAAACAAACAAAACCATAATAATAAACTACGAAGATACCAATTCCAGACTTCCAGTTCCACATCAAACGTCAAAAAAAAACGTAAAAGAAAAAACAAATACGAGCGCGAAGTTATCCACTGTCAAAATTTAAACTCAGCCAGCGACATAAGCGACGCGACAAATTCTAATTCAATATTTTGAAAGCGACAGGCAAAATAAATATTTTTTAGTATTGAATGTAAACAAAAAATTGAGCGGTCAACTTTGAATTTTAAAATATATACAAGAAAACTATGAGAAATATTTTTTTTAAATTAAATGTTTATAAAAATTAAGATTATTCAATTAAATAAAATTATTTTTTTTTAAATACGAATATGAATATGAATACGGTACATATAGTATGTATGTATGTATGTAATTTTGTTAATCTAAGAAATGTGTAGAATAGATTCATAAATTAATAAAATACAATATGTTTTGGATAAAAATAGATTTAGAATTTTATTTTTAATTATAACTTTATTAAATTTTAATAATTATATATATATACTTTTCTGACAATAATTTGTATAAGCCTCTTGAATGGTTTTTTTATTGTAATATGAATAGTAAATAAATAAATAAAATAAATTAAATTAGTAGTATTTATATTTTTTATTTTTATACACACTTTCCCAACAATTCCTGTTAAGGAGAGCTTCTTTGGGGCCCAATGCATTGTCCCACCAAGCTGAGTTTTGAATCAGAGTCCCGGAAAATATCCAAATTTACATTTGAAGTTGTACGTTCCCGCTTATAAAGGAAATTTTTACAGCCTATTGTTGGGCACTTATACACATTTGCCCAACAATCCCTGTTAAGGGGAGCTTCATTGGGGCCCAATGCATTGTCCCACCAAGCTGAGTTTGAATCAGAGTCCCGGAAAATATCAAAATTTACATTTGAAGTTGTATGTTTCCGCTCATTAAGGAAATTTTTACAGCCTATTGCTGGGCACTTATACACATTTGCCCAACAATTCCTATTAAGCGGAGCTTCTTTGGGGCCCAATGCATCGTCCCACCAAGCTGAGTTTTGAATCAGAGTCCCGGAAAATATCAAAATTTACATTTGAAGTTGTATGTTTCCGCTCATTAAGGAAATTTTTACAGCCTATTGCTGGGCACTTATACACATTTTCCCAACAATTCCTATTAAGGGGAGCTTCTTTGGGGCCCAATGCATCGTCCCACCAAGCTGAGTTTTGAATCAGAGTCCCGGAAAATATCAAAATTTACATTTGAAGTTGTATGTTTCCGCTCATTAAGGAAATTTTTACAGCCTATTGCTGGGCACTTATACACATTTGCCCAACAATTCCTATTAAGGGGAGCTTCTTTGGGGCCCAATGCATTGTCCCACCAGGCTGAGTTTTGAATCAGAGTCCCGGAAAATATCAAAATTTACATTTGAAGTTGTACGTTCCCGCTTATAAAGGAAATTTTTACAGCCTATTGCTGGGCACTTATACACATTTGCCCAACAATTCCTATTAAGGGGAGCTTCTTTGGGGCCCAATGCATCGTCCCACCAAGCTGAGTTTTGAATCAGAGTCCCGGAAAATATCAAAATTTACATTTGAAGTTGTATGTTTCCGCTCATTAAGGAAATTTTTACAGCCTATTGCTGGGCACTTATACACATTTGCCCAACAATTGCTTTTAAGGGGAGCTTCTTTGGGGCCCAATGCATCGTCCCACCAAGCTGAGTTTTGAATCAGAGTCCCGGAAAATATCAAAATTTACATTTGAAGTTGTATGTTTCCGCTCATTAAGGAAATTTTTACAGCCTATTGCTGGGCACTTATACACATTTGCCCAACAATTCCTATTAAGGGGAGCTTCTTTGGGGCCCAATGCATCGTCCCACCAAGCTGAGTTTTGAATCAGAGTCCCGGAAAATATCAAAATTTACATTTGAAGTTGTATGTTTCCGCTCATTAAGGAAATTTTTACAGCCTATTGCTGGGCACTTATACACATTTGCCCAACAATTCCTATTAAGGGGAGCTTCTTTGGGGCCCAATGCATTGTCCCACCAGGCTGAGTTTTGAATCAGAGTCCCGGAAAATATCAAAATTTACATTTGAAGTTGTACGTTCCCGCTTATAAAGGAAATTTTTACAGCCTATTGCTGGGCACTTATACACATTTGCCCAACAATTCCTATTAAGGGGAGCTTCTTTGGGGCCCAATGCATCGTCCCACCAAGCTGAGTTTTGAATCAGAGTCCCGGAAAATATCAAAATTTACATTACAGTTGTACGTTCCCGCTTATAAAGGAAATTTTTACAGCCTATTGCTGGGCACTTATACACATTTGCCCAACAATTCCTGTTAAGGGGATCTTCTTGAGAGTCTAATGCATTGTCTCCATAAGATGGATTTCGAATCAGAGTCCCGGAAAATACCGAAATTTACATTTAAAAGTACCCAATTTTCCAATAAAAAACGCAGCCAGCGACAACCAACCACAAGCGACAAAAATTATTATTTTGAACGCAACAAAGCAAAAAACAAAAATGTAAACAAACAATAATAATGGAATGAAATGGAATTGGATAATTTTAAATTTTTATTATTGAAAATAAAAACCAAGAGTCTGTTTACTTATTAGCGATTATTTAAAAAAATGAAATCGGATTTCATTTTCGTATTTTTTAATTTGTGAACGAAACGATTTCACTGCTGTTATTTCAAAAAATTAAATAATGTTGTCTCAAAGTCGTTCACAAATTCAATTTTACTTTTATAAATTCTGCAAAGGGAAGTTTTAAATTTCCCATAACAATTTAAATTTGTAGGTGGCTAATTCCATAACAGAAAACGAAAAAAGCTAAAAATTTTTAATCACTATTTTGATTCATTTAATAGTAATTTTGAATCTTAAGTAATCAATTTCGATTATTTTCAAATTTTAAGCTTTTTAAATTTGATGTACTGGCAACCTCTAACTGGTACTAAAAATATGACGAAACTTCTAAGCAACACAAAACGAAAACATACGGTATAATATTAACCGTTATCTATTTTGACATTTTTTAATTAATAAAGTGGTGAATTAATACTTTTTTTTCAACAACATTATCTTTTACTCTAATATCGAAAATTTTATTTCTTTAATCCTTTCAAAGAGTTTAATTTAACAATAGCTTCATGCTGATATTTTGTTAAATTAGTTCTGATAATTAGAAGTTCTGTGTTTTCAGTTGAACGCTGAAAAATTTACAATTAAAAGTAATACACGAAAGTTGATATGCTGTAATACACGAAACTTTATCCGTTGTTTTGATCATTTGTTAATTGAAAAATTGTCCCATCAAAAACATATTTATGGCATATTGTAGGAGAACTGTCTTTTGTTATATAATCAAAAACTCATTTATAAAAAGTTTTAAGACAGAAGAGAAATTTTGTTTTGAAAAAAATATTAGAAATTCAAAGGCTTTTTTTATGCTGTAATACACGAATCATTTGATTGTGTGTTATTTGAAATTTTTTATCAAAGCTAACTTTTTTAACTTCAGTACTTCATTCCACAAAACCTTACTTATTATAATCCATTAAAGGAAATTAAAAAACGATTTGTTTGAACTTTTAATACCAGTTCAAAGCCGTGTATTACCATATAAATATGCTGTAATACACGATTGAATTAGCCAGGTCTACTTTTAAGTGAATTCAAAAACTTAAATTGTATAGAAAAGAAAAAAACGGCAAAAATGGGTAAGAAAATTCGGTCGGTCACGTATTATTATAAGTATTTGATTTCAGTCGGCCAAATATTATTTTATAAGTAGTTGATTTTAGCAGAGTATACAGAATGCAGAAAATTACGTCCTCAATTTAGAAATTGTGACATTTGTTTTACGGAAAAGGGTGATTTCTTTTTTTTAAATCGTTTAATAAGTGAATAGACTCCTAATTTCAATACATAGGTATAGAAATTAAAAATCAATATAAGAAATGCCGGAAAAAATTTGGCATCGTCCTTATTTGATAAAAAAAGATATGTAGAAGTGTTATTAATTGGAAACCATAAAGGAAGTATAATAAAGAGTAACTCTATCAAACAACTTTTTAAAATAACGTTTTTATTTTTTATTTTCTCTAATACTCATTAATTTTTTTCTATTTTGAGGATGTTTAGTTTTATCACAACAACTTCTAACAATTCGAATGTAGTTGTGCGAAAAATCATAACTAATGAACAAATGTAAAAATATGTGTCTAAATATGTATTGTTGTGATGTGCTAATATTAATTACACTTATGATTTTTTTTTTTTTTTCGAAAACTAGCATCTTCGTCTTCATTGAAATTTATAAAATCCTTATCATAAGTTATTTGAAATCAATAATGTTGCAATTTAATTTTTACATTAATAAAGAGATAATAATAATGTCATAATATTTTATCTCCTTTGGATAAAATATTCTTAAACGATATTGGGAGACTTTGTTTTATATTTAACGTTAATTTACGTTGAATTAGTTCATTCTTTAAAATAAATGTGTTTTGCATTTAATGGTACATGTATATATTAAAATATTTAACTATTTAAATTTTGAAATATAAGGACATCAAGAAAATTATATCGGAATATTTTATTATTATTGAAAATTTATGAATTTGGATACGAAATTAAAATAAGTATAAGGGCCGTTTGCACCGATTAAACATAAATATTTAAGTTTTAGTTAAGTATCAAAGTAACACTTAACTACTTGCACCAAATTTAAAGTTCCACTTAAAATTGCTTAAGTTTAATTTAAATTAAGTGATAGATTTTGTGAACTTAATATTTTAAGTTCTAGTTAAATTCGATATTTGTATAAAAAAATATTTTATTGGGAACAATATTTTTTTTTTTTTTTATTTGACAGGGAAATTCATGGGAAATTTAATTAACTAAACTTAGTTAAGTTTACTTAAATTTAACTTAAATTTAAATAGAATTTAGTTAAGTGTTACTTTTAAGTTTAATCGGTGCAAACGGCCCTAAATAATTTGAATAAAATAAAGTAGGTATTTTTTCATTTATTTTATTTATTAATAAGTAGGTAAACGCACTTTTTGAATGCGCGACCTCCACTTAAATATTTTACTAATTCATGAAGTTAGAGCAAAAGTAGTCGGCTAAACAAGTTATCTTCTATAGACCCCAATCATAAAAAAAAATTAAAAAAAAAAACTAATGATATCCTTGAATTGAAATCAGAACAATTTTAATATCACAAAAATTATGACAATGATTTGGAAATATTTTATTTGAAAGCACCAACAGATGATCTGTTTGAAATTACCATATTTCATATAAAAAATTTTGATAACTATTTTGCTCAAATTTTTTATAAAAAAAAGAATTTTAACAAACTGTATGCAATGCTGTTTGGACGCAATAAAATTATCAAAATATGAACCAGAACCAGAAACAGACGAATGTTATGAACATAGATTTAAATTTTTGGAGTTGTTATTAACACTTTTAATAATAAAAGACTCAACATTTTTAAAATGGATATTATCAAAAAGTTAAAGTATCCTTCCAAACAAAAATAAAAAAACAAAAAAATCATTATTCCAATGATATAAAAAAAAATGTGAACATCGTCGGTCTCATGCAAAAATCACTAAACTGTAAAATTAATGCTTTCAAATATAATTTTTTTTCTATAGAGAACAAATACTAGTAAACATTAAAATATAATTATAATCAGTGTTATAATAAAGGAAATATTTTGTTTATTTTTAAAAGCTTTATATAAAAAATATTTTAAAAGCTATAAAGTATAAAGCACTCTCGTTATAGCGATATATAACAAAAATAAAAGCTTGGGGGTCTGATCTAATTTTTGTTTAACTTTTTTTATCAGAATTTTTTGCTTAGAATAGTTACTCTATTTATACTTACTTTATGTGTAAACGTAATAATTTTTGTATTTATTTTTAGTAAATACAATGAGAATTGAGAGTAACAAGCTTATTTTTAATAAAAAATTGTCGAGCTCCACAAAACCCAATTGCAGCATCATTTCAAGAAATATTACCATTACGTTCAAAATAGAATCAGCGCTAATATAAATAAGAAATATTAAGATATCTTTACTGCTTATTTATGTTTAAAGATAACTTTATATTTATAAAAAAACATCTTGGCTTTCTACAATTTATAAATTATAATGGGAGAGACTACAGTTACGGCAAACGTAACTCTTTTTTTTGAGTTTCGGCAACCGTAATCCTGTTGAAAATTTTCTAAAGTTACGGCGGACGTAACTTTTTTTTTTTAGACGATAACGGCAGTTTTTTTTGGTCATTATGACTCTTTTAATAAAAAGTTGTTATGTAGAAAAAATTTAAAATTATTTTCTCAAGAAACCTTCTTTGAAATTTATTTTATTAACAATTTTTTTTTTTTTTTTGTAGTATAATGGATTGACTGTTATTGTAAACATTTTAAATAATTTAATTAACTTCATGTTAACTTGTCACATATATAATCATAAATGACAGCTAAAGTTTGATGTTATATAAATAATGGTATATATACTTAATTACTTTTTTATTTAAATATTTAATCTCATAAACTGGGTTATTAAAAAATTCCATTCTCACTAAAAAATAGACCATTTTGAACATTCATGGCAGCACCAAGAACTAATCCAACACTTTGTGTTACAAATTATATAAGTAAGCAGGCACTTAAAAACATTCCAAATCTGAATACAATTGAAACGTAAACTATACAAAATATTGCCTAAAAGTAATAACAATAATTATTTAATAAAATAAAAACATTTAAATTTGGAAGTAAAACTAATCTAGAATGATTACAGATTACAGAAATATTTTATAAAAAATAGAATTATATAAATTAACTCTCTATTACGGTCCATCATCTTATTCACAATTGTGAATTTAAAATAAAAAAAAAACTATTTTGAAATGGAATATCGGAAACGGTAATTGCCAAATAATAAGACTTCAGAGAATAACACCTGTTGAAATTTTCTTTTAACAATACAGGCTAAAACAAATAAAAGAGAATTAAAATTTATCATCATGAATTTAGAAATCAAAGAACATACCATCTCCAATGGAACTGTAATTATAAATAAAAATAAATAAAAAAATTAGTAACGATTTCATATGGAGTTGTTCATTTATCAAAACAATCCAATGTTGTCATAGAAGTGTAAATCAAAAATAACATGTTGAAGAACAAAAATCCTAAATTGCTGAGTACTATAGCACCATCATTTCCAATGTCTGCAAAAGTCCAACGAACACAATAAGTTTAAGAGATTTAAATTTGATTTAAACTAAACATTTAGTTTAAAAATTTGTAATTACAGCTCCAATTAAAAATCCAACCAATAAATGTGCAAATAATCTTAAGTTTCAGCTGATGGATCTCTAACTAATTTACTGATTTCTTTAAATTTAGGATGTTTTCCATCCTGCATTAAACTAAAAATAACAGATTCACTCGTCTGGATGATACAACCAGCATGGTGCATTCTTTCAATAGCTAAGTCACGATCTTGAAGTAAACGTGACATAATTGCATCACCAACAACGTGTACATTGAAACTTTTATTCTGTAAAAGATCAATTGCTGTTTGTTCCAAACAAATGTGGCTCTAAAATTAAGATCAAATTTTTAAATTATCGTTTTTAAATAAAATTTCTAAAATCAAAACATTGCGAACTAACTTCAAGTCCAAATAAGACAACATCTTTCAAATTTTCTCCATAATTTTCTTGAATTTTATTTTCCAATGAAGGGATGCACATGCTAAATTTAGTTTTTGAAAAAATTTCAACAGCATGAGAAACATCAATTTCTTTAACAATATGTCCCAAACGTTCTGGATAATGTTCGGTAACAATTAGAGGAATATCTAAAATTCTTCCTGCTTTTACCTATAAAATATAAAAAAAAATAATTGTGTAAGTAGGTACATGTAGGAATACACATATGGAACAGTAGTCAAGTTAAAAAAAATAACAAGTTAATAAATGGTTAGTGGTGTAATAATATGTAAAATCAATTTGCACTAATTTTCTTTTTAGCTAATCTTAAAGTAAGTTCATAGGTATAAAGTATAAATAAAAGTGAAATGGGTACCTAGTCAGGTAAAACGTAAGAGATTCATTTATAAATTGAAGTAAAAAATTATGAACATTTTAAACCTTATTTATAAAGTTGGTTTTCACATGCAATAGTTATACATAGTTGTAGATATAGGCAGGTAAGGTATACCCACATAGATATTATAATTGCTATCGTAGCGTCGATCCAGCATGAACTTTGATATCTTAATATTTTTGATAGATATGTACCTTGTACCTAATTTATTATTATTGATCAGAGAATATGGTTGTGGTGAATGATGTGAAAATTTTGAAAATAATATCATATTTATTATAATTACCAATTTGTTGGCATTTTGTACCATTATGTCGAAATATTTCATCCCTGGTCGAAATTGATCTTGAATATCACATAATAAAAATAGTGTATTTTTCGGAATTAATTTATTTAAAGTGTATTTTTAGGAATTAATTTATTTACTTGAGCCATTTTATAATTCGAAAAAATAAAATTATTTATTATTGTTTTTTTTTATTTTGGACTGGGGATCCCATTCCATTTTATTCCATTATTATTCTTTGCTAGTTTACACTTTTGTTTTTTTTTTACTTTGTTGCGTTAAGAATAATAATTTTTGTCGCGAGTGGTTTGTTGTCGCTGGCTGCATTTTTTATTGGAAAATTGGGTATTTTTAAATGTAAATTTCGGTATTTTCCGGGACTCTGATTCGAAATCCATCTTTTGGAGACAATGCACTAGACTCTCAAGAAGATCCCCTTAACAGGAATTGTTGGGTAAATGTGTATTAATACCCAGCAATAGACTTTGAAAATTGGAATATTTTGTAAAAATAGTGGTGTTCAAGGAAGAAAAAAAATGAAATAGTGGTGCTTAAATACAATACATTAAACTATCTAATTTGAGTCAAGTTGTTTCAACACTTAGTAAATTTTTTTACAATAACAAATTAAAATTATTTTTTATAGTGGGTTTTCTATTTCTAAGTAAAATTCTCCAGTCAGTCGTCAATATATTTTATTATTTTTTTAGATTCTTGAACCTAAATGGTTACTTTTACATGTACTGATGTGAACAATAAAAGGAATGGTTAGCATATGCTAGTAAAACTATAATAGCATTTCTAATATGACTGATTTACTATCTATTTCTAATGCTTCCACTACTATTTATTATTAATAAATGATAAAACTTCTAACCAAATTTGTTTTTGTGTTCAAACGTACATAATGTGATATACCTATATTAAGAGTTTTGAATGATTTAAATTATTTATACATGAACCTGAGTTAAGCTACAAATAAAAATAAAATAAAATAATTGACTATTATCTCAAATGTGGTAATTTTTCACAAAAAAAAAAAACTTTGTAATAAAGGCTCCTTAAAATTACTTCAGAGTTCTAACTATTTCCGTGCAACTAGCATTTAAAAACTAACAGCTATTCACTCTTAAAAACTTCAAATGATCTCCCTTTTTAAATTCGGTTGTTATGTCGAATGTTATGTATGATTATTTGTATTTAATTTGCGTGAATTCTTGTTTCCCATCCACATCCATATAAAAAAAATATATTCCAATCAACTTAATAAGTATAAAATTATCCTGGTCCTGACTGATTTGATTTCCTTTTCCATTTTATTCCAGTTCAATAGTTTGAAATTTTCTAATATTTGCTTTGTTGCGTTAAGAATAATAGCTTTTGTCGCGTGTGGTTTGTTGTCGCTGGCTACTTTTTTTATTGGAAAATTGGGTATTTTTAAATGGAAATTTCGGTATTTTCCGGGACTCTGATTCGAAATCCATCTTTTGGAGACAATGCATTAGACTCTCAAGAAGATCCCCTTAACAGGAATTGTTGGGCAAATGTGTATAAATACCCAGCAATAGACTTTGAAAATTGGAATATTTTGTGAAAAATAGTGGTGTTCAAGGAAGAAAAAAAATGAAATAGTGGTGCATAAATACAATACATTAAACTATCGAATTTGAGTCAGGTTGTTTCAACACTTAGTAAATTTTTTTTCAATAACAAATTAAAATATTTTTTCATACTGGGTCTTCTATCTCTAAGTAAAATTCTCCAGTGAGTAGTCAAAATGCTTCAAGGTAGAAATAGAATTGCCGTTTTTTACATTAATAAAACGGCAATTCCAGATTAAGAAGGCCGATGCCGCATTCTTTTTCTACCTTTACTATCTTTTTAGAATCTTGAACCTAATGATCAGTCACTTCTGTCACTTCTTTCAATTGCTTTCTTTCACGGTAATAAATTTTACAAATAATTTTTGAAATTATTCAAAGTTGACCTAAAATTCATAAGTGAGAATCACCAAACATTAATTTGAATAAATGAATTTTTTTATTAAAGGTGGAGTTAGTGTCGACCCAATTCGACGTAAAAAAATTAAATTGTATGGAATTTTACGCAACTTTTTTACGGCGTACAAGTAGTTGAATTGTGTCAACACTAACTTCACCATAACTGTCGCTTTGTCGCAAATGTATCTAAGCTGTCGCGTCGGGTTGTCGCTTAAGGTGTGTCGCGTTGTCGCGTTGTCGCTGGCTGGACTTAAGATTTTGACAGTGGATAACTTCCATGACATAAAACAAATCGATATCGAATGAAACTAATAAAATAAACAATTTTAAAATGAAGTTTTTACGGCGTTCAGCAGACAGAAAACTTTACTACCTTAACAACGTAACTGCCGCGCCAGTGAGCGCGATACAAATTCAAATGTTTTGTGTAGCTGCACAAAAACTCTATTTTAATTGGTTCAAGTGCACATTCATTCGAAACTCATAATAGAGAAAATTGTTTTCTTTATCTGGTTCCCAGTAAGTCGATCCTTTTTCCGGTTTAACTAAATGAAATCAAGAATATTAACAGAACTGCGAACTTTAAACTTGAATTTGCAAAGTGATTGTGGTCTCAATAATGATTATGACATTGTGTACATTCTCTTTCATAAACATAATTATGTATATATTGTATATTTATATTGTACATAATGTAATGTCGGCGGGTCCCTCAAAATTGTAATGAATATATTATTCATAGACTATTCAATTCAAGTGCCTTTGGTCCATTTTCGGATGGTTTCTTGTTATATATTTAGCAAATAATAGCAAACCAATCTAGAATCTGAGAAAATTTCTTAAAATTATGTCACATAGGTGATTTAGTAAATTTAAAAAAGTAGTTACCTATTCAATAATTTTTATTTTATAGTACATATAACTAGGTACCTGTTATAAGTTTAAAATCCACTTTTATTAACTTTGTGTGCACATTAATTTTATAATCGAAATATCATTAATATAAAACTTTATTTAAATTGGACAAAATATTTAAAATAATTAATTCAAAAACTGCACATTAACATGTATGTATACATACATTTAAATTTTTAGCAAGTTTCAAATTTTCCTCTCAATTCGGTATCTTTTATCAATAATAAAAGTTCTTCATCTTTTTGAGCTCGCAGCTCATCTATAGTACTTTCTTTGAAGCCAGAATCTTTAGATGGATCTTCTGCTATATTTTTCAAATTTTCATTTTGCATTATTTGAGGAATTTTTTCTTTAAATTCATCACAAATTACATCAAAATTATTATATTGAGTTCCTATTTGTTCCCAATTATCCTGTCCAAACCAAATCATTATTGGTTCGTTATAATCAATACTTATTACATTTCTAAAAGGGTTTATTGGTGAAGCAAAACCTAAATGGCTTATTGTATCACGAAGAACTTTTGATAATTTTGAAATTTTATTAGAATAGAATAACAATGATGCTCCTAAATAATTTGAAATTGAACGTAAAAATTTGCAAACATGTTTCTTTATTTCAGGATCTGAAAAACAAATATGTAGAATTTAATTTTCATACCTATTGTATAATATTAAGGAAAAATTGATAAAAGAACTTACCAAAATCTTGAAAAATATCATATTTTCCACCAACTATAATTAATGGAAACGGGAAAAGATCCATTGATCTTAAATCTGCATGGTTCTTTTGAACTCGTTCTTCAGATCTTTCACGATGCTCTATTATTTCTGTCCCATTTGCTAATTTAAAATATGCATTTTTAATTCCTTGAATGGCACATTCAAAATCAGACCATATTCTGTTAGGTTGTGATAAATCAAGCATAATTATAAGTGAAAAATTTTGAAGACCATGAGATCTCATCGGTACTTCAATTAACTGATTAGAATTCTCTAGACTACCAAGTTCCCATACATTCAAAACTTGCTTATGGATTCCTTGGCTAGATCTTCGACCATATGAATATTCTAATGCTAAAGTTGGACGCGAGTTTTCTTCTCGATCAAAAAATTTATTAATTGTGCCAGATTTGCCCTAAAAATTATATTTTTGATATAAGCTATCTTAATTTATTATTGTATTTAACATTTTCTTACAACTCCTTTGCTTCCAAGAATAAAAATTGTTCGTTCTTTTGGTTCATTTTCTAGTTGCAAAATTCTACAAAATTAACATAAAAGCAATTAATGTTTTAACATGAAACAAATATACAATTTTTTTTACTTTAATTGTTCTTCTACTAATTTTATTGCAATATCCTGAATTGTTTCAATTTTTGTTGAATTTTCTAATGGTTCAAAAAATTTTAGCATTGTTTTATTGTTAAAAAAAAAAATGGCAAGTAAAATTTTTCCAAATATCGAGTAAGTATTTAGGTGTTATTATTTTGTTTGTGAAAGTATCCAAATAGCGATTATGTATCTTAATTTTTTGTAACTATGAGTTTCTATGGCAATTTTTTTTACCAAACAAACACAGATGTCCAAATTATACCTAATAAACAGTCCAAAAAGATTGTTATACTTTTTGATACTGCTTGCTAACACATAAATATTGTATGGTCCACGATTACGAAATAATGTTAATTAATTTTAATTCAATTCTGACTGCCCATTTTAAATAAATGTTAATAACTGATAACTTTATAGTTAATTTGTGATAAATAAATTGCCTAAAAATTGAGAAGGTAGTAGGTAGGTGAATAAATTTGTTAAGAATGTAACCAAGTATTACCTACAAACAAAGATCTATTCAAAATTTTTGATAAAAATGATTATTAATATGATTTTATAAATTGCTTTTAAAAGAAATTGAACACAAATAAGTTTATTCGATCAATAAAATAAAAACGTTAAATTCGTTAGACGATATCTGCACTTGATCTGCAGACACTTTCCCCACCTAAATACTTTCTATTTTCACACAAAAAAAAATAAATAAAAGGCTAGTTTGCAGACAAATAAAGCCCGTTTGCAGACAGAAACTTCACAGCTTTTGTTTTTTTGTGGAATTAACGGATTTTTATATATTTTCAGGCGGTTTTTATAAATTTTCATTTTTAAGCACATACAAAGTCATTACAAAGCGCTTACTTTTATCAAAACACAATTTCCGATGGGCAGACAAATTGAAAAAAAAATTAAACAAATTTGGATGGAGAGAAATGTCATCTGGATCTGAGGAATTTAGAAATATTCTCGGAATCGGCAAAATGAAAGTAAAATAAATAAAAAACGAATTTTTATTTTTTTTGTTAATAATTTTTTTTTTTTAGAAAATAAATGAACAGAAACTTCAAGCTTTTACGATTGGAGCAATGGGAAAAAGTAATAAATCTCGTAAAGAAAAAGAGGATGAACGAAGAAAAGAAGAAGAAAAAGCTGCAGCAGATGTATGTCTAGCTAACTTAATTTTTTTTTTTAATTTATTTATAGTTACCTACAGAGTTTTTATTAGCCTATTAAAATTTAATGATTTCATTTTTAACTTTGAAATGAAATCTTAAATCACCCAAGCCCCAACTCAGGTACGCCTATCAAAACATTTTTTTTCCACATAGGTACAAAAGCAAAGTGTACTTACAACTTACATTGCCTGAAATGAAGTCGGAAATGTATTGTCCTTGGACCCTTTGGATTACCTATACCTTTTATTAAAGAACAGCCGACGCCGATTATGCGGCTAAAGTGCCGTTTCCTTGAAATTGTCAGAATGGCCTGAAACTTGGAGGGGGGGTAGAGGCGGTGCCCAAACTTCCAAAACTGAAATCAGTTTTTGGGGCTCGGGCCCCGTTTCGGAGATAGAGCCCCCCAAAGTTTTCATACATTTTGTATGGGCAATTTTTTTTTTTTGCTCGATTTGCCCCATTTTTTTTGTAGAGAGTGTAGGGGTACCCCAAAACAAGAAGGGGGGGTGGGGGGCGGCGGGCGGGCGGTCTGGTGGTTGGTCAGTGGGATTTGCGGCGCCAGCCGCAAATCCCACTGACCAACCACCAGACCGCCCGCCCGCCGCCCCCCACCCCCCCTTCTTGTTTTGGGGCACCCCCTTTACCCTTTTCCCAAAAATAGGGCCAATCGGCCAAAAAAAAAAATTTCCCATACAAAAATGTATGAAAACTTCGGGGGGCTCTATCTCCGAAACGGGGCCCGAGCCCCAAAAACTGATTTCAGTTTTGGAAGTTTGGGCACCGCCTCTACCCCCCCTCCAAGTTTCAGGCCATTCTGACAATTTCAAGGAAACGGCAATTACACCGATTATGCTTCATGCCAAAATATTTTTAAAGTCATACCTACTACCTAGTTATAATATTTTTTAAATATATTTTAAGGCTTTCAAAGAATTTGTGGAAACATTTCAAGAAACTCCAGTAGCTTCTTCAAAAGTTTGGATTAAGGCTGGAACCTATGATGCTGGATCTCGAAGTAATTTGTATAATAAATATTGATATTAAAACTGTATTCACAATGTGTTTGCTAGCTAATGATTGATATTTAAATAACCTACCGATGTCTGCTTGTTCAAAAAATTAAAATTTGGGGGGGGATC
Organism: Hybos culiciformis; assembly: GCA_964007475.1. Lineage (NCBI taxonomy): Eukaryota > Metazoa > Arthropoda > Insecta > Diptera > Hybotidae > Hybos > Hybos culiciformis. The sequence continues at coordinate 1,851,669 of OZ023274.1, read as the reverse complement.
AGTTTGCCAAATTTTTAATTTGTACTTTAAAAATAAGATTTTAAAATCAATAACTTATTATTGTTTTTTAAGGGGAAGATAATCGAGAAAAGGGTAAATTATATAAACCAGGATCAAAATTAGATGAAAAAACATCTGCTGAAAAAGCAGAGGAATATGCCAAAATGCTGACGCAAGAAAGTAGAAAAGAATCAATTTACCTAAAAAAAAAGACTCAAGATAAAAAGAAGAGTAATTTAGAATTGTTCAAGGAAGAACTCAGGCAGTAAGTATTGAATGATATGAAAAAACCAACGTTTATTTCTAAAACCAATGTTTTTTTTTTATTTAATTAATAAATCTTTCTTTTTTAAGAATTCAAGAAGAACGTGAAGAACGTCACAAATATAAACAACTTGCTCGTAATCAATTAACTGTTAAAACTCCCGCCGTTGAATCTCACCATCATAATGAAGTTAGAGAAGAGACTAGTGGATCATTTGATAACGGAGATCCAAATACGACGAATCTTTATTTGGGTAATTTGAGTCCGAAAATATCGGAACAACAACTAATGGAATTATTTGGTAAATATGGCCCATTAGCTAGTATTAAAATTATGTGGCCACGTTCAGAAGAAGAGAGATCTAGAGGGCGAAATTGTGGTTTTGTTGCTTACATGTCAAGAAAAGATGCTGAACGAGCTTTGCGAATATTAAGTGGCAGAGAAGTGATGGGTAAATTGTTATAGTTAATGTAATTTTCTATTGAGGTTTTAATAATTTTTTTTTAGGATATGAAATGCGCTTAGGCTGGGGTAAATCTGTGCCAATTTTAAATCATCCAATTTATGTTCCACCAGCTTTATTAGCTTATACATTACCACCAGGACCATCTGGGCTGCCTTTTAATGCACAACCACCTCAGAATGAAATTCAAAATGTAAAATGTTTGATTTTAGAATCATAATTCTTCAAATATTAGTTTATTTCCGGCTGAACATAATTTTCTTTTCTTTTCCTTTAGCTTCCTGAAGGAAATTATAAAAATTATGTCGATGATGTGGAAAAAAAAGAACAGATGGAAAAATTGTTACATGAATCAGTCATCAAAGTTGTCATACCTAATGAAAAGTAAATTACTTAAATTTTAATACCTATTATTTTAACCACTAAATAAATTAAATATAACATTTTTTTTAAATTAATCAGACAATTGTTATCACTAATTCATCGTATGATTGAGTTTGTTATCAGAGAAGGTCCATTATTCGAAGCCATGGTTATGAGCCGTGAAATGGAAAACCCACTATTTTCGTAATAAAAAATTTTGTTTTTCGCTATTTTGTAAATATTTTTATGACGGGTATACGATTAAATTTATGGAAATACATACCTACCTATCAATCTCGCCAGTTTTGAATTTCTATAAATTCTCTTTTCCTTATTACAGGTTTCTTTTTGACAATGAGAGTCAACCTCATATTTATTATCGTTGGAAATTATTTTCTTTGTTACAAGGTGACACTCCTACAGAATGGAAAGAAAGGGAATTTCGTATGTTCAAAGGGGGACCTATTTGGAAGCCACCATCAGCCAATTTTTATACACAAGGAATGCCGGATGAATTAATTGAAGATGATAGTGGTATAGAGAATCACAAAGGTGCCCTATCTTCTGCGTAAGTTGTATTAAATTAGATATTTTTATCGTTTTGGCTATTTGAAGTCGAATTGCTACCAATTTATTTCGTTTTTGTACATAATAAAATTCTAACTTTAATTTGAAATTTTAGACAAAGAGATAGACTTGAAGACTTAATTCGTCATCTAACACCTGAGCGCAGTAAAATTGGTGATGCTATGATATTTTGTATTGAACATGCAGAAGCCGCTGATGAAATTTGTGAAACCATAGCAGAGTCTTTGTCAAGTTTAGATACATTGATGAGTAAAAAAGTTGCACGACTGTATTTAATATCGGATATTTTACACAATTGTGCAGTTAAAGTATCAAATGCCAGTTTCTTTCGAAAATCGTAAGATTATCAAAAATTGTTAAATTTTTTAATGACTAAGATTTATTATTTCAAAATTCTTACTTTGACCTAATTGCATGTTTTCTATTTTCTTCTTATAGAATCGAGAGAAACTTAATGGATATTTTTCGGGATTTGAATGCATATTACATATCTCTAAGTCGTATCAAAGCTGAACATTTTAAGACAAGAATTCTTAAAGTTATGACAGCTTGGGATGAATCAGCGGTTTATCCAAAAGATATGTTATCGGCATTAAGAAATTTGTTCTTAGGCATAACGGTAACCTGTTCTTTGAAAAAAATTATTATTTAAATGTTTAATAAGGAAAAATAAAAAAAAACTAATAGGTTTGAAGTATTTTAGGCGACAGACAAAAAAACCGATGAAACATCCACCGGACATATTTCGGGTGATGAAAAGGAGGAAGAAGACTTAGACGGTGTTCCATTGGATGGAGCAGCTCTATTAAAAAGTGCAATGTTGCGAGGCATTCCTGGAGCAGCTGAGGCTGTAAAATTAGCTGGAAGTGTTTCTTCAAGTGGCACACCTAATAAAAGTCAAGACATGGAGTATAATGATGATGATATTGATGGCGTACCACTTGATGACGATATAGATGGAATTCCATTAGATAATTCAGAAGAAAATAAAGCTAAATCTAAAGGTTTCATTCCTTCGAAATGGGAAACAATTGATCCGGAACAAGTTGAAGCACAAGCTATCACCACAAGTAAATGGGATACCCTAGAACCAGTTGCTCCTGAACCTCCAAAATTTTACGACTCTGATGATAACAATTCATCCGAATATAATTCCACTAATATGAACGATGAAAAAAGAAGTAAGTTGCGTGAAATTGAAATGAAAATTGTGCAGTATCAAGACGAATTGGAATCTGGGGCACGTGAATTAAAATCTGGATGGACTTTGCAACAACAAATTGAACATTATCGTAGAAAATTATTAAAACGTGGCGCTAAAGAGGAACAACAATATGATTCACCACTGCGAAAAAGAAGTTCTAGTCCTAGTGAGTCAGTGACTTCAAAAAAATCTAAACGTTCTAAGAGATCACCATCACCGTACACATCTGACAGTCCCATGCGAGGAAAAAGACGTTCTCGTTCACCGGGTAGTTACGGTAAATCAAAGCGGCACAAATCAAGAAGTAGTTCTCCTGAAACTGTTAAGCGTTATCGGGAAAAATCACCATTTCCCAAATCAAAGTATGACAGCCCGCGAACACAAAGGTGAACTATGAAAAACATTTTTGCAAATTCTTAATTTTGATTTTAAAAAAATTCTTTTTAGATCATCATCACCCAAGTCAAGCAGATGTAAACGTACAACTACTTCACCATCTAAACATCGAAGTGATAGACATAAACACAAGCACAAGCATTGAACAAACTTAAGTTAGTCAGTAATGAAGAAATAAAAAAAAATTCATAAGATATTCCAATTTAAATTTCCAACATTTGTGTTTTTTTGGAAGCTGCTTTTTTTACGATGAAGCAGTATTTCAGGAGACATTTATTGCAAAGATGTGTAATTCTAATTTTAATATGAAATAAAAAAAATTACAATGTAAATAGAATCAAATTTATATTTGACTAATGGAATATATGTATCTATCAAAGTACTTGAGATTCTACAAATAGCCAAAGTTCCTACATGAGACCATAATATAATGCTTCCATTTTATTGAAAAGACAAATAATTTACATCGAAAGTATAACAAGAATAAGATCTTGGGAGCTTGGGAGTCAGTACGTATAATGCGATTTTTTTAAATGCATTTCTGTTTTTTAATGCATTTTATAAATGAAACACTTTAATTACACTTTAATCTTTTATATCGAATGTACTATCTTTTGAAGGAATGATATATTTTGGTATTAATTTTTTTTTTTAATATATTTTGAATATCGATAAAACTTCATTGACATTCATTTTTCTTTCTTGGCGTGAGTATTTAAGTGAGTTTTCAGATGATGAGCGGCTGTAAACTTTTTGGAACAATATTGACATCTGAAATTAAATTAAACAATTTTTTTTCATTAACAAAATCAAGAAAAATAATTCTTTTTCTGTGTATCTAAAAGGTACTAAGAAATTAGGGATTCAAGTATTTTTAGCCGTTTCTGACGTCAATCACCACAGTGAAGAACGAATAATAATACGTACTTAAAAAAAAAAGATTGTAAAATCCTTGCAACTGTAAACTTGATAATTCAGATTGTTTTGATGTTAATTGGAGAATCTTTTCCTTATGCATATAAATATTTTTCATTTTAATTATATAAAATAAAGTTATAGTTACTCGTAAGGTTTAAGTCCGGTGTGGATTTTTAAATGATTCTTTAAAACTCCTGAATACGCGAAACTCATATTACATTCCGTGCATTGGTATGGCCTTTCTCCTGAAATAACTAAATTAAAAAAGAAAAAAAAAAAAGATCCTAAAGATTTTATTACCTGTGTGAGTTCTGAAAATAAAAAAAATATACCGTTGATAAATATTATATTTAATAAATAATAATAAATTTAAGAATTATAATTTTATTATAAGCTGAAAACAAGAATATGTACTTAAATAATTTTTAAGAAAGTGAATTTTTCTTTAAACTTTATTTAAAAATGTCACCTGTGGGCATTTATGATGTAGTAATATTGTATTTATACCGCTTCATGATTGTAGGTTCAACTCTCACTTGGGGTTGAATTTGTTCACATGAGCAATTTCTTTGCGTTGTTTTTTTAGAATATCAGAACATGAATTTTAACTTTGTCGAGGTAGTTAAAGGTAGAGAGGTAGTAAATTCAACAGCTTCTACACGTTCAGACCGCAGCTAGCTGAAATTTAATGTCGGACGTCGAAGCGAAAACAGATAAGTAACAGGTTGCCTAATGATCGAGGGTAGAAATCACTGCTTGACGAAAGATCTGGCATTGCAACTCGTCCACAGAATATGTTTTTTATAAAAAATATTTAAATAGTATTCGGTTTTTAAAAATTATTTTTACCTTTCATGTTTTATTTTACTGCCATAATCTGAGTATTTTCTTTCACAATATCTACAGCTGTATGGTTTTTCACCTGTATGTGTTCGAAGATGTCTTTTTAATTCAAAATTAATAACAAAACCTTTTCCACAAATTTCACATTTAAAAGGTTTTTCATTTCTGTGACGTCGCATATGGCTTTCCAGGCGATGTCGAAATTCATATCTGTTGCCACATATTTCACAAATAAGAGGTTGCTTAAGTGAATTAGACTCTACTTTTTTATTAAGTGAAATCCTCTTTAATGATTTATTCACTGAAGTCATGGATACTACTTTACTATTTTTCAATTTTTTATGACACATTTGAGATGGAATTGTATCCTCTTTTGAAAGTTTTTTGAAAAAAACATTACTGACTTTATTAGGTTTATATAATTTCTCTAATTTATGCATTTCATATTTTTGTTCAATTATTGGAGGAATGTTATCTTTTTGATCATCATTTTCATTATCAATATCATTAAAAAATTGATCATCCTAAAAATATAAAAAAAAAAAATTATTAAAATAAAAGTGAAATTTAATAATATTTGCATTATGTACTTTTTTCGCATCCTCAGACTCTTCCTTTTTAATATTTAATTCGTTAATGATAAAACAGTTTTCGTCTTTTATATTTTCATCATCATTATCTTCAAACAATTTCTCGTCTTCCTTTCTTATAATATCGTTGAAAAAAATTTCAGAATTTTCAACCTTGAAAAAAAAAGTTAAGAGATAAATAGATTAATAAAATTAAAATAAATTACGATCAAATTAACTACGTTAATAGGTAGTACACACATAGTTAGGTAGGTATAAATGAAAATAAATATAAAAATCATACATAGGTACAGTATGATTGCAACTCTCCGTGAAAATTCAAATAATGGTTCTATAACAGTCTCAGAGCCAAGGTAAGTTAGTTACGTACCAATTAACTTGTAGTACCTAAACAAGTACATTCAGCAAAAATCTTAATTGAATTGTAATTTACAGATCCACTGTAGTGCCCCCTAATTATAATATTATGTATATTTAAGTAAAAAATACTCTATTATCAATAATACAGTTAATCTGAGAAGTACTAGATTTTAAGTGGATATTTAAAAATGCACCATTAGATTCAGAGACTCAGTAAATAAAGTTCAATGACAACGATAACACAATACAGAAGGTATTTTATTTAAACATTTGTTGTAATAATTGGACATTACACCATTCAAATTTTTGAACTTACCAATGCTTTGAATTTACAGGCCGCCTCCAATTGTATTACACATTTTTTACAAATTTTATTCGAAATTCGAGGATTTAATAAAATCTGAAAAAAAAAAAAAAAACAAAAATAAGTAATATTGAGTTTTGAGATTATTCAATTATTGACTTGGTAAAATAAAAACAAATACCTACATTAGATAGTAGGTATCATCTATCTAACACTTTTAATTTTAAATAAACTTTAAGAACAAGACTGTAGGGTAGGTACCATAAAGTATTTCATAGGGAGGTACGAACGTCGATTTACCATTACCTCCTGTAGGTAGGTAGATTCTTAACTCTCTTTTTGTTTAAGTCAGCAGATTAATTTATTTTTTTTTACTTACGTTAAAATTCATGAATTTATTAATTTTTTCTAAAATTGTCAACGATTCATCGTTTCTTAAAAGATGAAGATGAATTGATGATAATTCACCTTCCGATAGACAAATTCTACATAATTCATGAACACTTATTTCAATTTCCATCTTCTTTTTAATTAACTTTTTTGATATTAACTTTCGTTCGTGTCCACTAAAAATTTTTTTTTTTTTTTAATAATTTTATGTTGTTTTGTTATGATGATCATTGATTGATAATAAAAGAGTATGATGACATTGTTGTTGGTGGCAGACGCCGACGCCGACAAGGAAAATACGCCGTGCGCTGACCGCCGCAAACCATTTTTTTGTTCGCCGCCGCAAAACATTTTTTTCGAGATTTCAGTGCGTACGCCTTGCGCCGCATTTTTATATTTTGTATCGGCGTGCTAAAAATTTTTCTAATATTTTTTTGGTTAATTTTCTTTTTTTCGTTTTTTTTTTTTTTTTTTCGTTTTTTTTTTCGTTTTTTTTTTTTTTTTTTTTCGTTTTTTTTTTTTTTTTTTTTGCTCTTTCTTTTTTTTTTTGCTTTTTTTTTAGCACGCCGGTAACGCCGCACGCCGCTGAGTTTTTTTTCTAAGCGCGTCGCCGCAGCCAAAAACTCGTCGGCGTCGGCGTCTGGTTGGTGGGAATAATTGCATGAATTGTAAGGCTAGAGTTAAGGTGTATACAAAATACAAGCTATAAACGGCTGACAAGAAAAGTTAATCGCGCATAAAGACAAAATTTATATCAGAGGGATATGAACACAATTTAGAGAGGTCTATTATTGGATTCAAGGCATATTCAAGAGACTCTATGTCTATCTGCCGCGCGAAGTCGACAAATTATAAATTTTTCTATTTTGTTTTTCTCGGCGACAGTCTACCTATACATTGGATTTGAAATTTCCAATTTGTGAAATGTCAAATATGAAGATTATTGAAAAATCAAAATTTACGTTTAAAAACAAATTTAATGAAAATTTTGTGAAAATTGAATATGTACGCTCAAAAAATTAGTTTCGAAGGATAATAATTGATAATAATTAATAAATTGATTAAAAAATTATAAGCTGCCACTCCCGCTGCAATTCTGTTGTTGGTATATTGTTTGTAAAAAATAATATTTGTGAAATCGTGGTGTTGCAAAATTTATAAATCCAGCAGGCATTAAAATAATGGAGCGATCTCTTAGTTAATTTTAGAATTTAGACACGTTTACTTTTACGTTGTCGCTGTACCAATCGACTCTGATAAGCCTCTCAATCCAAATCAAACCTTCTCCACATCTTTTAATTTTATTATGTGGTCTATCTTATTCATATTGCTTGGTGTGATTAAATTAATTTATACAGATACACACTGTGGATGTAATACTAACCGTGAGCAGAGCGAGCACGAAGCTATAAATTCGGAAAGAAAAAAATATTTTGAAAGTTATCAAAATTATCAAAATAAAAATGAAAATAATAATTTTAAAGAATTTTCCATAATACCTGGTGGTTATTATAACATAGGATCAGTCAACCCTATATTAATAGCAGACAAAGAGTCTGAAAGGGCAGTAAAAATTGAAAGTTTCTTTTTAGACAAATATGAAGTTTCAAATGAAAAATTTCAAAAATTTGTAAGTAAAACAAATTACATTACTGATGCAGAAAAATTCAATGATAGTTTTGTTTTTAAAAATTTTCTATCTAATCAAGAGCAAATTGAAAATGAGAATTCAAGAGTTGTAAATGCCTTGTGGTGGTTCAAAATTAGCGGAGCCAATTGGAGACATCCATTTGGACCTAAATCTAATTTAAACGGATTATGGAATCATCCAGTAGTTCATGTAAGTTGGAATGATGCATTTGCTTATTGCGATAGCTTGGGAAAACGTTTACCAACCGAGGCTGAATGGGAAATTGCATGTCGAGGTGGAAAAAAAAATCGTTTCTTTCCTTGGGGTAATGCACAACAACCAAAAGGAATACATAAAATGAACATATGGCAAGGTGATTTTCCTCATGAAAATACAAAAGAAGATGGTTTTGAAGGTACTTCTTCAATAACAGAATTCACATCGCAAAATAATTATGATCTTTATAATATGGTTGGAAACGTTTGGGAATGGACAAGTGATTTGTGGCATGAAAATGATGACAATAAGAATCCGAATCGAATTAAAAAAGGTGGATCATATCTTTGTCATCAATCTTATTGCTACAGATATAGATGTGCTTCAAGGTCTCAAAATACACAAGATAGCTCCGCAGGGAATTTGGGATTTAGATGTGCTAGAGATAAAAATTATTAAAATAGGACCTACCTACATACTAGTTTTTTTAATTTTAAGCAAATATTATATTATTTGGGTAACAGTATAACTAGGATAGGTATGTAATTAGAGACAAATAAAAATGTACATTTTTAAGTTTTTTTTATATACGACTATTTAACTTTTATAGTATATACTTAATTTGGACAACAAACTTATGATTCTGTCAGTTTTTTAATTGAGTATAGTTTACTAAAATTATATAACAAATTTTTCTTAGTAAGTGAAAGCGAAAAAAATTACACTTATAGCTCAATGTCGCACTCTACCAAAATTAGGTTTTAAGCATTTTCAAATAATTTTATCATTGTTTTAATTCAAAAATGTACACCCGTCCCTCGATTAATGCGATACTCGTTTTACGCGGTTTCGCTTTAACGCGGTTTAAGAGTTTAAAAAAAAAATTTGTATGAAGAGTGAAAAAAGCACATTTATGTTTTTGTTTTTTGTCTACGGCTTGAACTTATCTTCTGTTTTATACGAGGGTCTCGGTTTACGCGGCTTCGATTTACACGATTAGTCGTGGAACGTATCTATCGCGATAATCGAGGGACAGGTGTATAATTGAAACAAAATCTGGAAAATTAGATAAACATATTTTTTTTGGTATAATCACTTTTATTATCTTAATTTGAATTTAAAATAGTTACAACGTGTTATGTATGTAATGTTAAGTTTTAATTGTCCAAAGTTCATTTCATTTCTACTTCAGCCCAATAAATATTATTTTTTTAAATGAGTATTCAAGTGACACTTTAAATGATGAGCAGCTGAAAACTTCTTAAAACAAAACTCGCACCTAAAAGGAAATAAATAATACATTTTAGTAATAATATATATGTTTTGTACATATATTATAAATTATAATATAAAAAATAGACATTAACAGCATAACGAACTAAATAAGTCACATTTAAATTCCTCTCGTGTGATCGATCTTATGATAATATAATAGTCAGCCTACTCTCTCTCCATTGACGTTTAACTTAAGTTGTAAAAAACTGAGGAAGTTCATAAAAATTTATATTAATAAAAGAATTGATTTACTCATAAGGTTTAAGTCCAGTGTGAATTCTCATATGATTTTTCAAAACGTAAGAGTAAGCAAATGCCATACCACATTCTGAACATTGATAGGGCCTCTCTCCTGAAAAAAAAGTTATTGAATCTTTTTTCTATTAAAACAATATATTCAGCAACTAAGGTTTTTTTTTTAATCCGATTATTACGAGTTCTGATCAAAAATAAAATGTTCCATATATATTTTAATTGAAAATGAATTTAATATGATTTTTGCTCGAGTTTTACCATGGATCGTAATTCATAATAAAATAACCTTCCAATGTTGGAGAGTTTTTGGCGTATCAGTTTTTAATCAAAATAAGTTAAATAAAATCTTGATTGCAAAATATAAGTTTTAAATTATTTCGTTACTACCTGTGTGAGTCCTGAAATAAAAAAAAACAATATTAAAATATCAATAAATATCAATCAACATGTTAAGTACTTGGTCCTTTTTTATATAAGATAAGATAAGATAAAATATATATTTTTTCTGTATTTCGAATACAGTATCCTTGTCTCAAAGAGGCCTTATATTTATGCTTCTTTTCAAAAATTAATATCTGACTTTATTATACAAAAAATTTAAATTTTTTACCTTTCATGCTTGATTCTGCTGCCATAATCTGAAAATTTTCTATCACAATATGTGCAAGCATATGGTTTTTCTTTTGTATGAACTCTCATGTGTCGTTTGGCTGAACTTGATTCAGAAAATGTTTTGCCACAAACTTCACACGAATAAGGTTTATATCCTGTATGTATTCTTTTATGATATTCCAAACGATAGTTCGAATCATATTTATTTCCACATATTTCGCATATTATTGGAGCTTTTGGTTCTTTTTTGCTAGCAATAGACTTGCGGCGTCGTTTAATTGGTTTCTTCCGCTCAACAATTTGTTCACCTGGCATATCCATTTCGGTCTTTATTTTTCTTCTTCTGCTTGGTTGTATGACAAATTGTTTTGATTTCAAATAATCAAGAACCTTTTCTCTAGATTGTTTCAATTTTAATTTATCTTGTGTCATCATTCTTTGAAATCCCTGAAAACAAAGAGATAAACATTTAGGTTTTGTAGTTAAAATGATTATTATTCATTTAAACTTCTGACACACTCGTAAAAAGAATTCAATGAGATAACAAGATGGTACACTTACCGCTTTTAAATTATCAATTGTAGTTTCATTAGTTTCCTCATAGTAATTATCTTCAACATCATCATTATCATCATCATCGTCAAATAAATCTTCCAGTTTGATTTCATCAGCAGAAATGAAATCAATTTTTAATTTTTCTTCATCATCTTTTTTGTCATCATTATCATTAAGTATTGTATATTCGTTTGAATTTTCACTTAAAACAGCGACAGCTCCTGGATTTTCATCATAACTAGATTGGTCATTTATTAAATCAAAATTCTTTTTCAAAAGATCTTCTGTTTCTTCAACCTTAAAATCAATAAGGTAATATTAATCATCTACTAATTGAAAAAATAAAAATGAAATAACGAGACTTTAAACTTTTATACTGAATGCGCCTACTACAGCTGTTCCCAAAACTTCCTAAATTACCAAAAATTAAAGTGACTGTAAAATTGATAAAACATCCAAATATTTGACACATTTGTGTAAAATTAAAATAATGCAGGTAGGTATGTAGGAATATCAGTTTTGATTGCGATCGGATTCAAAACCAATCCATAATAGGTAGGTATCAATAAGAACAAATCAAAAAAAATAAGAGAGGGTTATATAAAAGGGGCAATAATAACAATAACTTCGCTTCATCGAGTAAAAATTTTGTTTTCTTATAACTCACCTGAACTTTGAATTTACAAGCTGAATTTAATAGAAATATACAATCATGGCATATTTTGTCGGGTACTTTTGAATTCAACATTATCTAAAACATAGAAACAAATTAAAAAAAATTTATAACAAAAATATTATTAGATAGGTTGAATAGTAGGTAAGATTTAATTATGTATCCTACCTACTTACACAAAGGTAGAGAGCTGCCTACTATAGTTAATACCTACCTCATAATTAAAAAAGTTATTTATTTTTTCAATATAAGTTGTTGAATTTTCAAATTTTTGATGAATTGATTTCAATTCGCCTTCCTTCAAGCAAATCCTACAAACTGAATCTATATCAATTGTGATTTCCATTTTATTTTGGTAATTTTTATTTCCAATATTAATTTTATATTTAAAATTTATTATTGTTTAACAATTTTTTTCAATAATTTGCATCTGCATTTAAAAAAAAATTCGCTCTACGCTTGTTGTTTATATTTATTTTTTTTATTAATTTCCCAAACGACAATTACAGCTGCTAGACAATTTGCTTTTAATATGTCATAAGCTGACATAGGCATGATGAAAAATACAAATATAATATGGCGATAAGAGCATCGTTACGTACGTTTAGCCTGTGAATGCTGATTAAAATTTTGAACGACGCGACGCGGCGCCGCTCATTTATCATAAAAAATAAAATTATCTTTTTTAGTTTCATTCAAAAATGTATGACCATTTGTTTGACAAAACGATGCACCTGGTCAACGCCAACAGAAATATCAAGCCGTGTATGAAAAAATGAACCAGTTTCCAAAATATTTGTTGTAAACAAAACAAAAATTATCGAGATTATTTTTAGTTCTTTAAAAATTTATATTAGCCTGTGTTTTAATGTGGATTTTTTTCACTTGAAAGGCTACGATAATTTTCATCTCCTAATAATAAAAAGACTAATAGTGAATGTGTTACCAATTCGCCAGCAGATAGAGATTAACATAATATAAACTTAGAGGGTCCACACCCCAAAGACCTGAAAAACACCGAACTTTTAAACTATGTAACTTTGTATTTGAATGCTTATACAATAAATTCTATGGAACATTTGTATACGACTAAGCTTTAAATGAGATTCTTTCTCTTGCAAAACAAAACAATCTTTATTATTGGTTTCCTTCTTTGTGTAGATAAAAGATTAAGTGACCTTAATTAATTTTACAAATAAATAATTAGTGATTTTTTTTAATTGTTGCTTTATTTTTTATTTAAATTTTTAATTAGAATTTATTTCAAAAACTTTGAAATATTTTATTTTTATCTATTTTTATGGATAAGCGTATTCATATGACATTTTAAATGCCTTGCAGTTGAAAATTTCTTCTGACATAAAGCACACCTGAAAAAAAACTTTGAATTAGAAAAACATTTAAATGGAAAGAAAAAAAAATATTTACTCGAATGCTTTTACTCCACTATGAACTAAATTGTGAGTTTTTAAAGCATGGGAATACGCAAATGCTTTATTGCAACCATCAATATCACATTTATAAGGTCTCTCTCCTGAAAATACGTTTGAGGGTTTTAAATTTTTCTTTCATTTTATGTTCTTAGAAAAAAATTAAATAATCCCTCTAATACTTAAAATAATTTATTATTACAGACTACCCATAAAAAATTTGATAACTTGTCAACAAACTATTTTTTTTCTTTATCGTTTGTTAATAATTTATTATAAGTTTTTTAAATTTTTGGGTAGGTAGTCAAGTAATCCAGTAACTTTGAACACTAGTTTTGTTATCAATTGGCTTCCTTACCTGTGTGCGTCCTAAAAAGATAAAAAATATTTTATATACTTATTATTTAATTATTGTTATTAATTTTATTCAAATGATGATTTACATTAAATTAATTCTATTGACAGGGTTTTTTTTTTTCATTTCTTTAAGTGTAATAAGTTATAATAACCAATAACTTACCTTTCGTGTTTAATTCTACTTCCATAATCTGAAAATTTTCTGCCACAAAACATACATGCGTAGGGCTTTTCTCCTGTATGAACTCTCATATGCCTAGCCAGCTCAATATTGATTACAAATCCTTTACCACAAATTTCACATTTAAATGGTCTTTCATTCCGATGTCGTCGCATATGACTTTCTAATACTTTATTTGTCTTATATTTATTACCGCAAATCTCGCAAATCATTGGTTCACTAGAATGTCGATCTTTTTTCTCTGATTTATTAGCTGCACCTTCCAAAAAATAAATCAAAATTTTATCATTAAAATCTTTAATGCAAAAACGAAATTTACGATTCTAATTTGTTAATAGGTACCTGATTGGATCCTGCAAAAAAACAAAACAAATAGGATTTAGATTACAAAACATAAAAAAATTTAATTCTACAATGTCTAAGAAATATGTTTATTAAATTAATTTGAAGGTAAAAATAATGTTTATAGGCGAAAAAATTAGAATACAGATTTATGATTTATAGATTTCGTGCAATTTTATATATCAGTTTTTTACATTTAAAAAAAAAATGTTTTACCCTTCACGCTTAATTCTGTTATCACAATCTGAAATTAAAGCAATTTGTTTTTCCTTTTTCTGAACTCTCATGTGTCGTTTGGCTAAAATTGATTCAGAAAATGTTTTGCCAGAAACTTCGCATGAATAACCCAAGTTAAGTCTGTTATTATCTTTTGGTTCTTTTTTAGTTGCAATAGATTTACGTCGTTTCGATGATTTTATTAATTCAACGTTTTGTTCATCTAATATGTCCAAATCGGTGTCAATTTTTCTCCTACTTGGTTGCACGTCTAATTGTTTTGTTTTTAAATAATGCATAACCTTTTCTTGAGATAGTTTCATTTTTAATTTATCTTGGGTCATCATTCTTCGGAAATCCTGGAATCAGTAAAACAAATTTATTGCTATTGAATATTGCTAATTTAAAGTAGGTACATAATGTAGAACACTACACATAATGAGAAAGCATAAAGGACAAGTAGAAAGACGTAATTAATCATTACTCACCGCTCTTAAATTATTAATGGTAATTACTTTTGTTTCTTCATAATAATCATCTTCAAGATTATCTTCATCAAATGAATTTTGAACTTTAGTTTCATCATCAGAAATAAAATTTATTTCATGTTTTTTTTCATCATTATCATTATGTATTATGCAGTCGTTTGAATCTTCACTTAAAACAGCTCCAGCTCCAGCATTTTCATCATAATTACAATGGTCATTTATTAAATCAAAATTCTTTTTCAAAAGATCTTCTGTTTCTTCAACCTTAAAATCAATAAGGTAATATTAATCATCTACTAATTGAAAAAACAAAAATGAAATAACGAGACTTTAAACTTTTATACTGAACTGAATGCGCCTACTACAGCTGTTCCCAAAACTTCCTAAATTACCAAAAATTAAAGTGATAGGTACTAAAATTGATAAAACATCCAAATTTAAAACATATGTAGGTATGTAGGAATATCAGTTTTGATTGGGATCGGATTCAAAACCAATCCATAATAGGTAGGTTTCAATAAGAACAAATCAAAAAAAATAAGAGAGGGTTATATAAAAGGGGCAATAATAACAATAACTTCTCTTCATCGATTACAAATTTTGTTTTCTTAACTCACCTGGATTTTGAATTTACAAGCTGATTTTAATAGAAATATACAATCACAGCATATTTTGTCGGGTACTTTTGAATTCAATATTATCTAAAACAAATTTAGAAAATTATAACAAAATATTTTGAAAAGGATATTAAGCATTAGATAGGAAAGCTGTAAGCTGTAAGGTACTTAGTACCTACCTACCTCATAATTAAAAAACTTATTTATTTTTTCAATATAAGTTGTTGAATTTTCAAAATTTTGATGAATTGATTTTAATTCGCCTTCCTTCAAGCAAATCCTACAAACTGAATCTATGTCAATTGTGATTTCCATTTTATTTTAATAATTTTTTATATTTAAAAATTATTGTTTTAACATTTTTTTTCAATAATTTGCATTCAAAAATTTCACAATCACGTCCAAACGCTGGCTATTATGATTGGGTTTGGAGGAATTGGTTTGTAAAAGTTGAAAATGAAAGTTGGTTAATTGTTTTGTTTACCAACAGACACGACGACGGTTGGTGTTTTTAGTATTTAGTTTTTTAAATTTTCCCAAATTATTCGCTGCTAAAAATTAGAGCTGATGATAATAATGTAGATAATGCATAACACGAAGAGTAAGCGTAATTGCAATTTTTGTTATTTGTAAAATGAACCCAACATTTGAACTGGTTTTTTGAAAGTGGTATAAGTCCATTTTTTCATGTATCATTTTTTCATGTAAATACGGAGAGAAGGTGGCTATATCTTACTAAAATTACCATTAACTCATTTTTTTTAAAAGTGGGCTTATACCACTTTCAAAAAAAACAGCTCATTTTTTTATTTTGCAACATTTCGAAATTTGTCTAGTTACCTTACATGTTATGTAATTTTGGGAATTTATTGGAATGAAATACCTACCTTCTTCTCCTACCATCTGTTCTTTTTCGCTTTGTATGATTAGTAACTGATATAAAATATAAACATAACATAACTATGTATAAGACCAAAGTCACAAAAAAGGATTTGAAATAAATTTTAAAAAAAATTTATACTTATTCAATAGATTGTATAAGTATGATGAATTAACATTATTACTGACATTTCTTTTACGATTATTGCGTCGATATATTTATCTTCATTTGTTAAACTAATACCACCGCACCGATTAAGTGTCTATGAGTATGGCAGTGATATTTTTTCAATACGTTAAGACACCGCAACAAGATACTTAATCTAAACTACAATTTGGGAATACAGTATAAATAATAGGTTTCTTTTACTTAAAATATATACCTATTTGGGTAGGTACCATTAAATAATTACCTATATTGTGTATATACTATGTTCAATACATATACTGATTCTGCGAAACTGCAAAAGTAAGCTTATTTTCTTTGTTCAACTTATAATCCATAAACCTACATAATTATAACAATTCAAAAAACTAAATTAAAAATTTATATTTATCAAAATTTTTAAATATATTTATTTTATCTATTTTTTTAATATTAATATTTGTTCTTATGGATAAGTGTATTCATATGACATTTTAAATGCCTTGCTGTTGAAAATTTCTTTTGACACAAATCACACCTGAAACAGTCATATTGTACATATATATGTATTTGAAACATAAAAATCATTAGTCCTTCTCCCGAAAAAGTTTTTGGAATAACAATAGTTATATTTTGTCATCTAATGTAATTTTTTTTACCATTAAATAAATCCAACAAAAAGCAAGTGGATCAAAAAACTTTTCGGGAAAAGTAATAATATATATATTTACTCGAATGCTTTTACTCCACTATGAACTAGTTTGTGAGCTTTCAAAGCATGGGAATATGCAAAAGCTTTATCGCAACCATCAATATCGCATTTAAAGGGTCTCTCTCCTGAAAAATACGTTTGAGGGATTTTAAATTTTTCTTTCATTTAATGTTCTGAGAAAAAATTAAATAGTCCCTCTAATACTTAAAATAATTTATTATTACCGACTACCCATAAAAAATTTGATAACTTGTCAACAAGCTATTTAATAATTTGATAATTTATTATAAGTTTTTTAAATTTTTGGGTAGGTAGTCAAGTAATCCAGTAACTTTGAACACTAGTTTTGTTATCAATTGGCTTCCTTACCTGTGTGCGTCCTAAAAAGATAAAAAATATTTTATATACTTATTATTTAATTATTGTTATTAATTTTATTCAAATGATGATTTACATTAAATTAATTCTATTGAAAGCCGTTTTTTTATTTCTTTAAGTGTAATAAGTTATAATAACTTACCTTTCATGTTTAATTTTACTACCATAATCCGAAAATTTTCTGCCACAAAACTTGCATGCGTAGGGCTTTTCTCCTGTATGAACTCTCATATGCCTAGCAAGCTCAACATTGATTACAAAGCCTTTACCACATATTTCACATTTAAATGGCCTTTCATTTCGATGCCTCCTCATATGACTTTCTAATACTTTTCTTTCTTTATATTTATTACCACAAACATCACAAATCATTGGTTCACCAGGTGGTCTACCTTTTCTCACTGTTTTATATTCTTTCCCTTTCAATATAATTTTCGTTTGTTTCTTTTTAATCTCATTTTTGGGTATTTTTGGTTTTTTCTCGAATTGTTGCATTAAGTCCTCTTTGGAAATATTTGAATTTGGTGAATTCGATTGGATACATTCAGGAATTTCAAATTTAATTTCAATATCTTCTTTGCGCTGTCAAAAAAAAAAAAAAAATCATTTCACTTATCCATAAAATTCCAGTAAAAAATGCGGTTTTAATCAAGAAGAGCGTTTCAATTAAAAAATGATACATTCTTGTAAATTTTATTGTATCCAAATAATTTATTTGATAAGAACTCGTGTATATGTAAGTCATCCATTATAATTAGTTATTATTATTTTTAATTCGAATTATATACATTGTAATAAATGAAGGATCAATAAATAAATAATAAAAAAAAAAAAAAAAAATTAGCTTACATCCTCCTCGCTTTCTTCGGCTTCATTTTTAAACCCACTCTCCTGCTCATTGGCATATTCATTAATTTCATTCAGGTAATCTCCTTCTATTTCTACTTCTTCATCATCTGAGTCATTGGTTATTTCAATTTTAAAAATCTCTTTAATTTCAGAATTTTCTTCTTTTTCGATCTCGACAAAACTGCAGGTAGCCTCTCTCAATAGATTTTCTGTTTTTTTTATCTATAAAATTATGAAAAAATTAATTTAAGAAAATTAGTTTTAATGTAGGCATGTCGATAGTTTCTTTTTAAATCTTATCACTCGAGCTCCATTTGCAATAGCAATTTCAATGATAAATTCCTAGTCTCTTATTGCAAACGGGATAAAATGTTTGGAATTTGAATAAAACTTTTTAATTTTAATTGATTCTGTCAGCTTATGGATCTTCAATTTTATTTGCTCTAAAATCAAACATTTAAATAGGTATGTGAATCAGTTAGTGTGTAGATAGATATAACTGGTAATTTTTATTTTAAAATACGCGACAGTGTCTCTCTCATTAAAGACCATTTCAATATTCCAAAATTACTATAACTTCTATTCTAAGTACCTATGAAATATTGAAAACATTACAATATCTTTTTAACATACTTTATCTTGGAATGTAAACGCCAGATCCAGTAGTCCTATACATTCGACGCAAATTTTTTCTGGAACTTGACTGTTTAATAAAATCTAAAATAAAAAAATTATTTAATACAAATTGTTTAATAATTTAAATTATTTAATAAGTCACCTTAAAACCAATAAAATTGTTAATTTTTTGAAATATTTTAATGCCATTTTCAACATTCTGGTAAATTGAAACTGATTTCCCTTCCTCTAAGCAAATTCGACAAACTGAATTCAAATTTACTTCCAATTCCATTTTGTATAAAACAAATTATTTTATTTTTATTTAATTATTAATTTTTTAATAATTAGAAAAAAAATAAAACGCCAACAAAAATGAATACCACCAAAAAAAACTTAAAACTTTTGTAAACAAAAATTTGTTTCCCTATTTTTTACTATACTGTGAAAACACCGCCGAAGAAATCACCTTTTAATTTGACGCCGACTGAATATTCGGCTCATTCGTGACAGTAGGTTTTTAAAATCAAAATGACCAGCCCCTTTTTCTTTCTTTCCATCACTATTCTTTGAATTTAAATTTTTTTCATAATATTGACAGATTTAACAACAACAACAAATAAAAAATTAAAAAGTAAATATTATTTGAATTTTCATTTTCAACAAAACAATTTTCAAGTTTTTTTTTGAAGATTATTTTTCTAGATTCAGAAAACAAAATTTAATATTTTTTTTTTCTTTCAAAATAATAATATAATAATTAAAAAAATAAATATTTATATATATATATAAATAAATTACCTATAAAGGAAAATAAAAAATGATTAAATCGAATAATTTGCTATCAATTGATTCGTCCGAATCAGAGGAAGAAGGCCATCATAGAATAATTTATGAAGAGGATCCTACGACGGAATCGATTGAATATTCTGAAAATCATCAAATAATTGAAGTTGATCCGTCTTTTGTTCAAGTTCAGCTATTTGATGAAGGTCCAGCTACAAAACGTTTAAAAATTTCAGAATTATTAGAAATGCAACGACAAAATTGTAAGTTCGAGAACATTGCTTTCAATAAGATTTATTTTAGATTTTTTTCATTTTATTTAAGTCATTATTTATTGAAGTTAGTAACGTTGATAATATAATAACTAATGATTAAGCGGTTAATGCCTGTCGAATATAATATACCTAGGTAGCTTCCATATCGGACTCTCGTGCTTAAGTTATGTTTTATAATAATTCCTCTTCATACATTTCGAAAAACAAATAAATTTGAATTATTTTTTAAATGTATTTTACTTATTCTTAAAAAAAATTATTACTTTTAAACTGTAATTCAAATTTTAAAAAACTTTTTTACCTATTTTTATTCTATAAAATTCATAGTGATAGAAGTCAATACCTTCATTCACATTAGGTATAAATATAAATTATTAAGTTCGATGTTGATTAGATAATATTTTTATTATTATAAATATTCAAAGACAGTACCTAACTTACGTTGTAAGTGCATATCATAAGAAAACTCTAAATCGTTTCCATTTTGATAATTTTCATAATTTCAAGTTTTTACAAAATAGGTGGGTGTATACCTATTTCTTTCACAATCTAGAACAGATACTTATCAAGTTTGATAAAAGCAATGAATTAATTTTTATTGATTGATTAACAGAATTTTTAATATTTCCAGGTAACCTGAAATGTGCTCAATGCAATTTAACTAATGAAATGAAATTAAGTTTTGAATGTTCGTTTTGTCCAAATGATTTTTTATCATTTGGTCAACTTCAGGTAAGAAATATGTATTCATTATTTTAAAATTTAAAGTTCAGATTTTCTTGAATGTTTTTTTTTTAATTTTTCCAGCCATTATCCTGGCTTGCTAGCTTTATTCTTAATAACCTAATGATTTTATAATGAATATTGAATATTAGAAGTATCTTTTTAAATTCGAGACCATTCCTCTAAAATTTAAATTTAGCTTTTTAATAAATTGTACAATTATTGGTATTAAATATCTTGAAAAATTTATTTTATATTCACTGATAACTACTGATTTATTTATGTTTTCTGAATTAAATTATGCATTTTATTTTTTAGGAACACATATTTGAAAAACATCGAAAACTGGAAACAATAATTAAATTTGAAAGACAAGATGATGAGGTCGGAATTAATTGCTGTGAAATTTTCATGAATTCAGACGAAAAATTCATGTGCAAACAAATGTATATTTTCAGCTGTTCATTATGTCAGGAGGGCTTTGCAGAGTTTCCCGAATTTTTTGAGCATTTGAAAAAAACGCATTTAGTAGGTAGGTAGGACTAGGAGTCAGTATTCATTAAAATCTGCAAAATATTTAAAAGAACACTAAAACTATTACAATAGTTTTAAAAAAATTTACATAAACTAAACTTATAGCTCCTTTCTCATTTCCCAAATAACTTTTTTTCATAACATCTTATTCAAAAATATACATAATATATGTAATTTAAAAGAAAATGTATAAAAACTAATTTGATTCTCAAGGATTTAATGCTGCTATTATGATCATCAAATGAACTAAAAAAATTTAAAAATATTTTTAGGAGTAGAAATCATTCCACCACCACAGATTTTTAATTGCGACTTATGTGATCAATCTTTTGAAATTGAAATCGATTTAAAAATTCATGAACGACTTCATGCGAATAAAAATTATTTCCAATGTAAAAATTGTCGCCAAAAATTTACTAAACAAAAAAATTTAATTGGTCACAAAATTTTTTGTAAAAGTGGAGATATAGAATATATCATTAAGGAACCTGAAATTGAAATAAAATTAAAGGATATTAAGAACGAAATCTCATGTGACTCCACCACAAAGGAAGAACAAAAATATTGTAGAATTTGTGAAGAATCTATAAGTAAATCAATATATGTAGATCATTTACGTTATCATCAAGAAAACCCATATCGTTGCCGCTTATGTAAAAATCTTTATTTTCCAAAAGTTTATAATTTAAGTCGACATTTTGCTGTTGATCATGCAAATTATAAACATTATAAGTGCAAACATTGTTCTTTTGCTTTTCTTCGTTATACGGAATGGAAAAATCATGTTAATTTTGATCATAAAATTGAAGAAGAATTTACATCAAAAATTGGATATGATGAAATTCAGATTACATTAAATGAAAATGAATTATCAGAAATTCAAAATGATTTCTTTAGGAGAGCATGTTCAAATAGTATAATTATCACGGCTGAAAATGAAGAGAATTCATTTTTAAATGAAACCGACGCCATCATTGAAAATAATAAACAGTCTCATAGTTTGCTTAGAACTACAAAAATACAGTTAGCCGAAAATACTTCTGGAGAATTTGTATGGTTAACAAATAACATGACAAGTGATAATAGCTCTCAAGGATCAACAAATCAGGAAAATGTTCAAGAAGAAGAAATTTATTTCGATGAAACTGGAGAAAATATTTTTTCACCTAGAAATCACAGTAACGCAAGTTCTATTGATGATAACAAATTAGAAAATGATAATGATAATAAATTAGAAAATGTGGAAACATTTCTTGAAGGGAAGAATTTAATTAAACAGGAAACAGTAGAATTATTAGATCAAAAAATGACATCGCATTTGGAAAACACTACTGCATTTGATAAAAGCGTTTTAGAAACATTTTCAAATAAATTGCCATATCGAACCAATAAAAGAGTAGAAGTTATTTCTGAGAAACCTTCAATTAAAGGATCAGCTGAAATAACCGTTGAAAGTGATTGCGACACTTGTAAAAACGGTTTTTTAGATTATGAATCTATGATTGCACATCGTAAAACTCACAGAAAACTTAAATTTATAAAATGCAGTGTATGCGATGTAATAATTAATCGAAATGTATATCTTAAACATTTTAAAGAACATGGAGTTAAACCACATAAGTGTCCAGATTGTGAAGAGACTTTTTCGACAATTTCTGAAAGAGATTCACATTTCAATTTGCACAATAGTAATATCCAAATATTAAATAATGAAGACATCATTTATGAAGAAATTTATTGCATTGATGAAATTGATGAAGATTCATCACAATTTATTACATAGGAAATATGTTTATCATCTCTTAAATTAGTTACCAATTAATAATTTCTTTTATATAAATAAAAATGTTTGTTAAGGATAACATTATATAAAAATATAAACATAATATACAACTACAATTTAACTTTTTCAGTTAAAAATAAGACAACACACAAGTGCAAATATTTTTTATTTTAGTATTGGCTATCATTAATGGCGCTAAAGCTATGTAACAAAGCTTTAATAAATTTTTATTATTGGCAGATGATAGAAGATAGTTTGGAACATAAAAAGTCAAATCTAATTTCGATTAGATTCAGTGAAAAACATTTCTATTTTCACTCGAATGAAATGTAGAATAGAATTTACGTACAAGTATCAATTCACAACGAGTTCATAGAGAGTAAAATCTACTTATCATCATTTTTAAAAATGTTCTAACTATGGAATAAAATTCTTTTTAATGGTTAAATTATTCTAAAAAATGTGGAGTTTTTATTTGATTATTTTGTTGTCACAGTTTTGTATGAAATTTGATATTCAATTGAAGATATCTTATTAAATCCAATCCAATTTTATTGGTTTTAAAATAATCACTATTTTCTTCCAGTTTATCATGCACAATATTCAAGTAATCGATTTGTAATTGCAGGTAACAAGTGATGTTAAAACTAAATATGGAAAGTTTAATACTAGGTATTTTTTTTTAAAAAAGTTTATTTATTTCAATTAATTGATTCTCATAATACCTATGTTTGTTGTATTAATTTGATTAGAAGCTGCTGACGAGTTGTTATTATTACTGTTGTTACTATTATTATTAGTAGTGTTAATATTATTACTATTGTTATTGGATGTGCTTGGAGGTAGTGGAGGAGCATTTCTTGCTTTTAATACAGCTTGATGTAATGTGGGCCCAATGTAACCGAAATCCCTTCGATACTCATCCACCACATCAGGATGATTGCGAATATTTTTCAAAACGGGCGCACAACATTTTTGAAGCTGCAAATATTATTTTAAAATCATTGAATAATTAAAAAAAATTTATTTTACCATGGCTCGAATGTGTCCGGCTGCAATTTTATCAGTGTTACTTGTGCTTTGACCTTGTAATGGTTGCTCTATCCTCTCAGAAATAAATTTTAATCTTGGTATAATAAAAACTTTTATCACTTCACCACCCAGTTCAGAAAGCCCAGCTATAGCGCCATATAATGAAGATAAATGGGTTTTATCATTTTGTAGCGCTGTACTGAATATTCTATAAAAGTTAAGATAGCATTATATTGAAAAACAGTACAATTTTATACTACATTCTGTTTAATTAAGTTATTTAATTCTTCTTTATCTATTTTAAATAAAATTAAGGGTCAAATATTTGACATTCACAATCACAGTGCAAAATAAAAATAATACCTTGTTACTCTAGTTTGTAAATTGTTTGTTGAAGTATTAAAATTTTTACAAATTTGAGCCATTAATCGAGCAGCAAAGTCTCTCAATGCCCAATGGTTATCCAATTCTGGACGCATACAAAGCTGCTTAGACACAATACATGTTGATACCGAAGGTATAAGTTCATGTAACTAAAAATAGATAATTAGACGAAATGATTTAAATAAAACTTAAATGATAGAAACCTAAAGTTGTTATTTTTTTAAAATTACAAAATAACATTTTAAATTTTATAGTAGTTAAACTGAAAAAAAATTAATAATTGTTCTCAACATAAAACGATTTTATATTCTTAACCTCAACGGATGAAAAAGGAATTAAACTTGTATCAAAAACTAATCCTGTCTTGTTAGAAATCATAGAGCTTCCATGTGAAATTGTGTGTTGACATTATTGTTCTATAAATAGTGGTTTATCGATGATTGCTTGTTTCCGGGATTTTCCTCAAATGCTTAAAATGATAAAATTTCTCTAAATCTAAAACCTTTCAAGGCACAAGCCAGTTTTCAACTTGCCTGGGAAATTTATTTGATGTAGGATATGATGCTTGAGGTCAACAACATTTTCGTTCCTTACGCTCATAAGGCTTAGAACTTGGATGTAATTTTACATTACAGGATGTCATGAGAGAGAAAAATGGTGGAAAATTCTGCACGGTTATTGGACTAGTAAGATTCAAATGCGCACGGGCTGATCTAAAAAACACATGAGCTAAACAAATTTAATAAGGTTTGCACTTGAATGCTAAAAAATAAATATTTTGAATTTTTGCAGGCACAAAGTTAAGTACATATTTAGTAATGAAAAATAAATTATTTCCTTCCCATGTACATACAAAATAATACTTACATATTTTTCCAAATATAATGCTGGATTATCGAGTAGAGCTTTAACCATACGCATTAAGTAAATCAAAAGTGCTAAATTATTTTGAACAACATTAACTTTTACGCCTTCTGCAATAAATGTACACATTCTGGGTAGCATCTCATGCAGTCCAGGATCAGTAGCTAATGACTAAAACGAATAAATGAAAAAAAATATGAATAATCTATGATGCTTTAAAAAATAAATAATTGCCTGTAAAGCTTCTCCTCTTCTAGGTTCGTCTGCACCAACACAAGCTTCTGTGATTTCTTTATAATACAATTGTTGTTCTACTGATAGTTCATGTGTTGCCAATTGTTTAACGTGAACAGTTTCAACATTTTTCAGTTTATGGAATTTCCCTACTGCTGGCTTACTTGCTACATCCCTTGTCATACCCTGATCCAATTTAATGACTGGATTCACTGATTCTAATGCTTGTGATTCTCTTGACATTGGAGGAGGATTTTCGGGTACAGTTGGTTGAATTCCATCAACGCATAACCAATGAGCTCTAAGCGCTACATCTAAGGGAACTTTTGGTTGATTACAGCTGACAATATCTGATAAATCGATCTCTTTCTCATCAACAAAGTGCAATTCCCGACCACCGCCGGATGCAAATCGAAAAGGAATAAAATCGTTACTGACAAAACCATACTGTGGTTCAATATTTCGAATTTTCAATGAGTGATCAATGTCAGAAATGTTTAATTTTTGACGTTTTGTATGATGCATAAATTTGGCTAAAATTAAGTAATTTTAATTTTTTCTTTTTTTAAGATTGAAAACTTGTGGTACCTACATAGGTACCTAAAATTAAGACTCACATGCGTCCTGTACAATTTGTTTTAATTTATACGAAACATTATCGGCCAGCTCTTTAGCAGCATCATCAGCCATTGATCCAACGCCAATACTTTCTGCAATAACTTTAATAGACTCCGCTGACAAAGTTGTTCCGTACAAATTAGAATCGCACATTTTTCGTTAAAAAATTTAATAAAATAAAAAATAAAAAAAATTTTCCAACTTCCTTCTTTTCCTTGTTTCCTTTTGTATGATAATTTGAATTGAAGATGAGATGATTGACAAACAATCGCATCCATCCAATCCAACTAAACTAAACGTTCAACCAGACCAGAACCAGAAAATTATTTGTAATTTTTGTATTTTGTAAACAATTGAATTTTGTGTTTGGGTGTGGTGTGAAAAGTGGAGATACGAGATTGACATAAGTCGACACTGCAAAATTGTAAACACAATATAACCTGATGATTATACTAGCCAGTAAAACTGTCTTGACGAAGACAGTATTTATATGTGTTGGTGAATTTTTATCATTTTAAATTCACTGTCTTCTCTGCTGTCCGGATTTAAATCTGGACAACAGAGAAGACAGTGACAAAGACAGTACAGTCGGGAAAAAATTAAAAAACAAAAAAAACTTATGATTGCTAATAACCCCCAGATTATATTAGACAGTAAACTGTCCGGACAGTGGATCATTGTATTAGTTTTTTGTATGTGTTTGTAAGGAAAAAAAACCGGACAGTAAGTTGGGTGTCTTTTTTATTGTCCAGATTTTTTATATCAGAAAATTTATTTTTTTTCATAATTGTCACTTTTTTTTATGATGTACAGGAAAAAAAAAAAAAATACGGCATTTATTTAAGTTTTTTATTAGCAATCATAAGTTTTTTTTGTTTTTTAATTTTTTCCCGACTGTACTGTCTTTGTCACTGTCTTCTCTGTTGTCCAGATTTAAATCCGGACAGCAGAGAAGACAGTGAATTTAAAATGAATAAAATAATAAAAATTCACCAACACATATAAATACTGTCTTCGTCAAGACAGTTTTACTGGCTAGTATAATCCCCAGGTAAAAAACTTAAATAAATGCCGTATTTTTTTTTTTTCCTGTACATCATAACCCCCAGATTATATTAGACAGTAAACTGTCCGGACAGTGGATCATTGTATTAGTTTTTTGTATGTGTTTGTAAGGAAAAAAAACCGGACAGTAAGTTGGGTGTCTTTTTTATTGTCCAGATTTTTTATATCAGAAAATTTATTATTTTTCATAATTGTCACTTTTTTTATGATGTACAGGAAAAAAAAAAAAAATACGGCATTTATTTAAGTTTTTTATTAGCAATCATAAGTTTTTTTTGTTTTTTAATTTTTTCCCGACTGTACTGTCTTTGTCACTGTCTTCTCTGTTGTCCAGATTTAAATCCGGACAGCAGAGAAGACAGTGAATTTAAAATGAATAAAATAATAAAAATTCACCAACACATATAAATACTGTCTTCGTCAAGACAGTTTTACTGGCTAGTATAATCCCCAGGTAAAAAAAAGTGACAATTATGAAAAATAATAAATTTTCTGATATAAAAAATCTGGACAATAAAAAAGACACCCAACTTACTGTCCGGTTTTTTTTCCTTACAAACACATACAAAAAACTAATACAATGATCCACTGTCCGGACAGTTTACTGTCTAATATAATCTGGGGGTAAGGTAAAAAATGCGGACAAATGTGACGGCGCCTTATTTTTCATTCATTCATTCAGTTACGCCGATCGTATATTCTCGGCGATCGGCGGTTGTTTTTGTATCTTCGACGGCGTGTAGCTAAAATTTATATGTTTTAGTTTTGGAGAAAATGTTCGACGGCTAAAAAAATTTCTGACCATCAAGCGGCCAGTCGACGAATTTTCGACAATCGGCGCCTGCTCTGATTTATGTCAAAGTCAAATTCAAATAATATAAAATTGAAAAATAAAATATAAATAAGTTTGCTATTGCTGAATTAAATAAATTAACTAAAAATATACCTATTTTAAGAAGATAATGTTGAAAAACTTGAATCCATATGAAAGGCATAAATTAATAATCAATGAATATGTCTTGAACCGACCCGGTAGAACCAAACTATTACGCAGAGATTCATCAAATGATGTACGTGACATTGATGTTATTAGGAAAAATCATAAATTTCTATGGGATGACAATGATGAGGAAGAAAATTCATTAACATTCGAAGAACGGCTAGCAAAACAATATTATGATAGATTATTTAAAGAATACTGCATTTGTGATTTAAGTCGATTCAACGAAAATAAAGTAAGAAATAAAGTTATTATTATATTGAAGGTGCCTATTGTCTTTAATAAGGTTTTTTTATGTAATAATTTTGAAATTTAATTTTTACGATTTATTAAAGTAGAGTTCATAGATACCTACCTAGGTTCTACTTATTTACCTAGATGTTATAATTATATGACTACTTTTTTTAGGTCG
This sequence comes from Hybos culiciformis, assembly GCA_964007475.1. Taxonomy (NCBI): domain Eukaryota; kingdom Metazoa; phylum Arthropoda; class Insecta; order Diptera; family Hybotidae; genus Hybos; species Hybos culiciformis. The sequence goes on along the minus strand of OZ023274.1, from coordinate 1,822,850 downwards.
CACTTCGATGGAGAACTGAGAATGAAGTGGTACTTGGTAAAGGTCAATTCATTTGTGGTTGCAAAATATGTCAAATTAAGGAAAACTTAAGAACTTGGGAAGTTAATTTCGGTTATATGGAACAAGGGGAGAAGAAAAATGCATTAGTTAAATTAAGTAAGAGTTTTAATTTATTTTTTTATGCATCTTATTGTAAACTGATTATTCTAAACTGATCTAAGTTAAAATTTTGGTTTCATAGAATTATCAAGTTTTTCTATGTCTTGTTAATTCCGAAAATATCGACGTCAATAATTTTTATTCCATTATTCTTTATTTTAATTTCGTTTTATTTGATTTTAAATGAACGCAACAAAAATTGTTCCTATTCATTTTCCAAAACCAACAATATTAAATTATGTTGGGGCGAAATTATGTATCGACCTTTGCTCATTTTCGGCATCAATCCACTTTTTAGTGGTGAAAAATTATTCTTATCAAAAATTGCAATCCCTTTTGAAATAAATGATTTGTCATAATTGAAAAAAATATATATGTATATGTAGCATATAATTTTATTTAAACTAAATAAATTATTTTTCAGGATTGTGTTCCATTTGTTCTGCAAAATTAAACTATCATTCTCAAAAACGGGAAATAAAAAGAATGGATAAACAAAGAAAGAAAAAAGATAAAATTAAAAAACATAAAAGGAAAAATAAAAGACGGGTTGATTCATCATCAGAAAATGAAAGTAAAAGTAATTCAGAGGTTGAAATGTTTAAAACATTTTCATCAGAACACAATAATAAAAGCAATGATTCACATGACTCCAATAATGGAGACAATAATACACATAACGTTTGGAAAGAAAGTAATGAAAAAATCGATGTACCAAGTAGAGATGAAGAATTTGAAAAATACTTAGAAGATTTAATTTTTTGAATACCAAAAAATATTTTGTTACTGAAATAATAAGATTTTAATATATTAAAATAACATAAGATTGACTTTATGTTTTTATTGTTTATTAAATATAATTTTTTTTCATTTGAAAATAAGGCTTAAAACTAAACCTTGCACATATATTGTATACATACATATAACCAAAACATTTTTTTGTTCAACTGTCAGAAATAAAAAATTTACATAAATCAAAGGTTGTATTAAATAAAGCAAAATATTCAGCCATTTTATAGAATGCATTAGAATCAATTGATATGTTAAATGCTTCATTGTTAAATATAATATTTTTAAATGAATCAATATCCAAAAATATTTGTGAATTGGTATTGTTTTCTATATAATGATATTGTTGACTTAATGGAAATGGTCGCATATAGTGGAATGTTTCATTATACGAATTGCAACAAATTTGATCTGAAAGAAACTAGAATAAAAATACCAAAAGACACAGGAATTTAATTGATGAATCAAAAAACCTTATTAATTAAATTATGAATATCATCATAAATTTAACCACCAAATTAAAATTATTTGACCATTCCAATGTCAAGCCGATTATATAGGTTAGGTTGTAGCGGGTCGGAAATGCTCTAACTTCCTTGCATCTAGGCCAGTTATATAGCCGATTACATGGTAGCAAAAATGATGGTTAATTTATAATTTTTTTTAAGTTTAATAAATAATAAAATTAATTCAATTTAAAGAATTAAATAATCAACGTGATTTAGATTTAAATTATTTTTAAGATGTTTCTCTGCATTTTGTTCTTAATTTTTTAAAAAAAGTTTCATTGAATGTGAACACAATTACCTACATTTTAAGATCGTATTTGGCATCAAAATCTGACTTGATCTGGTTTTCAAAATTATCAATACTATGAAGCAATAATATGTAAATTTAAATGTTCTTACCATTTTCCGAAAAATATTCAACGGCTATAAGAGACCTTCTATGACTATTCGTTGAATTACAAAGGCTGCAATCAGAATCGGAACATTTTTTTGATGTTGTTTGCGATGATAATTCTTTTAAAGATAAATCTAAAACACATATTAATATTTTACGACATGGGAAATACACTAGCTGAAAAGATCAGCCTGCCTAAGCTCTTCTTTAAAAGTGTGTGTGAAAATTCGTGTAACGTGCGAATTTTTTTACACATTCAAAAAAGAGCTTAGACAGGTTGAATTTTTCAGCTAATGTATTTCATATGTTAGCATAATTTAAATTTTATAAAATTTTGTTCAAAAATAATTAAATTCAATTAAAAAATTTATTTTTACTGAATTCACTTCCTGACGAAGAATTATTCAAACTGTTGACAAATGAACTATATGTTGTTAAAGAATTATCTGATTCATTGGTAAAATCCATAATTTTTTTCAATTTCCTTATATACGGTGTTTTTAAAATCTAAAAACATTTTATAAAAAACAATATTATTTTAAGTATATTTATTTAGAGGCTAATTTTTTCTTATATTAGAAGCTAATTTTTTCTTATAGTTAATATATTTTTTAAATCAATCAAAAACCTTATTAAAAAAATAAAGTTACTGTACTTCACATATCACATTTATTAGAACTAGTGTATATATTGTAGGCTTAAAAGTGAAATTAATTAATTGGACCAAATAACGCAGTTTATTTTCTTATGGCATTTTTAAAATGTATAACTATTAAAAATACAGTAAGGATTGATCTAATATTAATAAACATTTTGTTTCCAACTTCTTCAGTTTTTCGAATAAAAAAATGTAATATTTCGAATAAAACCGCCAAAGTTTTCTCTTGAGCCTTGAATTTTTTCTAGTTTTCAAAATACTGAAAATTCATTATTGAGAAATTTTAAACCATTTCGTTATCAAAAAAAAAAACTATCGTCTTAACAAATATTAGGAATTGTTTTTAATGGTAATAATTTACTTACTCAAATATTATGAAACATATGAAGCAAAGTCCCCCCAATAAAAAATATGTAATTATAATATAAAATATAAAATTAATAACTAAAAACAAAATTAACATGATGAGCATATACTTTATTCTCTTAAAATATATTATTACAATAATTAATTATATGAACATATAGTAGATATAATGTAGTTAGTATAATAAGTAAGCCTGCTTTAAAAATGTCTTAAAAAATATTATTTGTTGCATAAAACAATGTTTTTTAATTTAAAGATTCATTCATATATTCTAATTTAAACCTTGATTTTCTTGAATTTTAGTTTTCCATAAATAACAGATATCCTTTTTTAATGGCGCGCCATGTGCATATTATTCGGTCACAACATACAATTTATGCATAATTAAATGAATCGTTTTTATAACTTTTTATTTAAATTCTTATTATTTACATTGCATTTAAAGAGCATACGATGTGTATAATCCTTATATTATGTTAATTTTTTTATTAGGAAGAAAATAAAGAAAAAGTACATGTCTTACATGAAAATTGAACAGTAATAGATTTTATGGTGATGGATTTAAGCAATCAAACGGAAATCATTTAACTTTTAATCATCTGTCACGAAATTGTGGAAAATTTTGATTTACATGTTTATAATAGTAGAAATTTAACAGAAAATAAAAAAGATTCTTAAACACTTAAGCCTTAATAGCTAGAAATCTGAAAAAAATCTAAACGAGAATGTGTGCTGATCCTTAAAGGTTCAAAGTATTTATAAAAAGTGTACATAATACATGTATGATCATAATTTTTTTTTTCTTTAAATGTAAACACAACACAATATGTTAATTATTAATTTATAATAACTTATTAAATAAAAAAAATTCAATTTTCACAGCCTATTGCAAAGTTAACTTCTGGTAAATCGCAAATATAGCGTGTTAAATATCGACTACATTATATTGTACACCTTTTTTTTAAATGTTTTTTAAATACGGTCATTAATGAATAAATTTTAAAATTTAAATATAATTTTAATCGTCATTTCCATTGCACACAGCATAACAAAAACCAGCACCTGTGCCAGCTAATTTACACGCACTAGAAAGTTGGATTAAAGTAGGTGCAAATCTGTTCAAAGAAAAAACAAAATTTAACAATATTAATTATGTATTTTATATTAATACGACTTCAATAATTCTATTTAATAAATAAAGTATGAATTTGCATAAAATAATAATTTACTATGGATAAGTACAAGCAAATATTTAAAAAAATTTTCTTCGCATATGCAAGTTTATAATTAAAAAATTTTAAATGTAAAGGGTAATAAGAAGTTGAAAATATGCTTATTCCAGAAACTTAATTATATTAAGCTTATTGTCAAGCTATTAATTTCATTTCGTTTGTATTTTCTGGGTTATTTTATTAGATTTTAAAAAAATGTGAATGAAATTTAATTTTTGGCCTTTATATATTTTTTTCATAAACAAAACATTTTCAAATATCTCAAACGTTTCAAACCGTTAAAGGAAAAATGACAACTTTGTTCATCAAACTAAAAATTTTCGCTTTCTTCGGAGATCTAAACGGGGTAAATTTGCATCTAGTGGCCTGTTAAAGAAAATTATGAGAATAGTTTTTCCTTTATAATTTTTATCGATTTTGACCGACAAATTATTGTATTTTATTACTTTTATAGCCTGTGGCAATAAATTGCACTCACAAATTATCGGTTGTGCCATTTCCACAATTTCCATGTTCATTCCAACCCCATGTGAAACATTGACCATCAGATGTTAATAATAAACCATGTTCTGAGCCAAGATATAACTTTTCTGGTATCAAACCATTTGGTAACTTTAATGGCTCTGGAGTGGGATAAAATTCTCCTAGTGAATTAGTACCTATTCCAGATATACCAGCAGTTTTTGCACACCCAATTTGTCCATAGGTATTTCTTCCCCACAGATATACTTCTTTGTTGTCCAATACAATTCCATTATGAGTCCAACCACAACTAGACATTCGAATTGAATTATCAAATTTAAATGAATTGGATTGTCCAAATTTATTATCACCAACACCAATTATCCTTGTTCTATTTTCAAATAAAATTAGCATATGATTTTGACCACTTAAAATTGAATCGATTTTCATGCCATTTGTTTGAATTTTTAAAATTACTGTTTTATTAAATGGTATACGACCAATTATTAAATCATTATTTGTTTCAACATTTTCTGTTTTTAATCTTCCGAATACGTAAATTTTATTATCATCAGTTAGTACAGCACAATGCCTTAAACCAAATGTAACTCTTTTGGGGGATTCATCTTGAGGTAAAATTAAACGCAATGGTCTAGATGAAGCAGAAAATCCTTTTTGACATATACCAAGTTGTTGAAAATTATTTGAACCCCAGACATATAGCTTTTTATCTGCTGTTATTGCCCCTAATAACACAACAAAATTAAGCTCAACTAATACACTTTTAATATTATCAAGGATCAACAATCGACAATTTTTTCAAACTAAGGGACACATCAATCAATTCGTTCGAGTTGATTACGTTTCAGAACATCGTCTTCCGAATTTCTATTAAGTTTCTCATGTCACTTAACTAAACAAATATCTTTTAAAATGGATCTTATTTAAAATCTGCATAATCTTTTGAATGAATAACAAATTACTTTGAATATTGTAATAATTTATTTGTAGCTACATTAGAATAGAGTTTGTGTACACACAAAATTAAAAATCACAAGGTAAAAAAATTGTCAATTGGTCACAATCGGAATTTTAAAATGAATCAAAATTATAATAAACACACAACGCTATATTTATTTTTAAGATTCACCTGAAATATCCCAGCCGCAAGAAAATTTTGAAACAGCACAACCATTGAAATATTCTCTAGGAATACAAGTAAAGTGATTTTTATCCTCAAAACTATTAATACCTAGTTGACCACGATTATTCCAACCACTTGAGTACAACTAAGTGAAATAAAGCAAAAAAAAATTAACCTTTTTCTTATTACACACTCAAATTTAATTTTTATACTTGACCACATTGATCTAATATCAAAACATGACCACCACCACCCTTAATTGTTTGAATCGTATTTGAGTTAAATGGTAATTTTGTTAATTTTTGTGGAGATACAACTAATTCATTTTCAAAATGTAAGCCTAGTTGTCCGTGGGAATTGGCTCCCTTTTGAAAAAGAAAAAAAAAATACATTTTACAAAATATTGATATTATATCTATTATGCAAACATTTGTAACAATATATATAAACAATAACTATATAAATACATTCTTCCGGGAGGTATATACCTGTACAATATACTTAATTATATTTTTATTGTCTTGTTTCCAGCACATTAAATTTTTATTGTGTAAAAGACAAGTCTACCTATAATAATATTATTGATTTCATTGACGAAATAAAAAAATGATATTGCTTGATTTTAAGCCATTTATTTTAATTATAATTTTAATTGACTCCGTGCCTTGTTTTCTTTATTGAAGGTATTCAATTTGAGCATATGCTTGGATGAAGCTTGAGTGCTATGTTGTTCGCTAGAAGATCATTGCTCGCGTTTGACTTTTAGGATGAAATTTGTGTAACATTTACCTACTTTTATATCTTATGTTTTATTTTTTAATTGTTGAATCGAAAGGGTTTTTGTTTTGTTTTTAATTCAAAGATATTTGTATAAATTTTAATTTAGTTATTTAATTTTATCTATTAACGGTCTATTAAGTTTAGAAATTTAGTACCTATATACCTATAACCATAGATAAAGAATACAAATGTATTCTTAATCTATGCTATAACATAATGCTACATCAAGGTGTATCTATACCATAATACGAGGTACCGGTTGTGTCATGATTCCCTTAGTTACATAACCGTGATCTTGGAATCGGCAGCAAAAATTTGAATTTAAAATATAATTGAATTTAAATAAAATCACAGAATTGGTACAAAACCTAAAAATATAAACTCTGAAGTCCCCGTAATTCATATGTATGTATTGTTTATTTTATTTATAGAACACAGCAGCAGAGACTTCATTGTTCAATAACCATATTTACATATGTGACTGATAATAACTGATAATCTTACTTACTTAAAATTTTAGCAAAATTTCCAGAATAAAATAATTTTGTAACTTTTCTTACCCACGAATATAGTGTCATTTATCAATTATAATTCTTTTAAGCTGCTACCTGATGAATTTTGTTTATTTGTTGTTATCAATATATACGTATTATTACAAAAAAAATCCTTTCGTTCGTTTCGTCGTTCCAATAATTATTTATATTTTTCCTTTAAATTTTGATTTATTTTACCGGTACAAGTACAACTGCACAACTTTCAAATGGAACGAAAGAAACACAAATGAAATAGCGCTGTGAACTGACCACAAAACCAAAAACAAATTTTATAAGAAAAAAAAAATATGTAAAATCAAAACCTTAAACTTGAATAAAAAAATAATAAATATTTTTATTTTTTACCTTTCGTTGGGGTATTTATTTGTTTTGTCCTCGTTGCGATTGTGACCTTGCGCTACGAAAGGAAGGAAACCAACAAATATTCCTATTTATTCAATCAATGAAGAAAAGAAGAGGAGTCAGGAGAACAAATGGAAATAAAATCAAAAAAAATCTTATTTTGGTTTTTCTTCTTATATACTTTTCCACCAATTTAACTTATTTAAATTAGAGACGATGCCGGTCGATTTTTTTCGACGAAGTCTATTCGATTTTTGCCATCGACTGTTGCGGCCAGTCGACTTAAAATTACCTATTTCTGAGAAAAATCAGCGACTTAGAAAAAAATCCAACAGAATTGGAAACACAGGATACAACCAACTACAGCTACATCAATGAAGTAATAAAATTAATGATTTTTGATTTTTCCTCTAATTAATTTTTGTAAACGTAACATTCTATAGCCTAACATTGTATTTACATACAGCTATTAATTTTTTTATTAAAAAAAAATTGCTGAATATTTTGTATGGATAAAGGGGGTTGGACATTTGTCCGCGTTTCGAAATGACTTTTGTCCGCCGCGGACAAATGTCATTTGGCAAAATGTCATTTGTCCGCGATAAAAATTAATCGCGGACAAATGACATTTTGCAAAATTACATTTGTCCGCTAAAGTTAGAAAATTCAATCGCGGACAAATGTCATTTGTCCGCTCATTTTGGGACATTTGTCCGCGGCGGACATATGTCATTTTACAATCGCGGACAAATGTCATTTTGTAAAATGACATTTGTCCGCGAAGTTTTCCATACAAATTTCATCGCGGACAAATGTCACGGCGCCTTGGAAAAAGTATAGATATCACGTATAACTTGACCCTTTCACATACATCTACTTCTTGACGTATTTTAAGGTTAGCCATGATGACAATGAAACAGTCTTTTATTTATTTTTTTTAAATCAAATTATTCGTTGAATTTTTCTGTCTCTACTGTCGTCTTTAATATTTTGTGAATAATATGATTATAAGAAAATTTTTTAATGAATTTTTTTTCATAAGTTTTATTTATTAGATTTCAGAAGACATTTTTGATTAAATTAAATTAAAAAAAAAATTAATTGAAAGAAAAAAAAAACTATTATAGAATTATATTCAACAATGTTTGTCAATGATGTTTTAAATAAGGACGAATTAAGCATTGTCGTAATAAATGAATTAAAACAATTAGGAATAAAGTATTCAAAAAAAAGAGAAAAAAATAAATTAAACCAGGTAAGTAGCTAAACCTGGACACACACATCTATCTATTTATAATTTTAATTTATATATAAAAATAGAACGAAGCATCCTCCTCATAAAATCAAGCATTTACCTACATAGATAACTAATCTCTATTGTAAAACGTATGATTTTTGTTTAAGTAAAATTTATGTTAATTTGGAAATTAAGTGTCCCAATAAGGCACTTGCATGGGACCCATGGGACACATATAAAAACAAAATTTGAACTATTTCTTTTCTGTATTAGTAACTAGCTTTAATATAATGAATTGTTTACTTTTATAAGATCAATGTTAAATAAATGAACTAAATAAAAAAAAAAAAGTGTGGTACCTACCTATCTTGTTTTCATCATATTTTGTTCTATAATTTTAATAATATAACCTTACCATCTACCTACCTACCTATTAATTCTGTTTGTTATTTCAGGAGAAATTAACTAAAAAGCGAATATTTCGAACAAATCTTCATAATTTAGAACTAACAGATGTAGTTTTATCTAATCGTGAAATTTGTCAGATTCCATCATTTGTTGATTATGCATGTCAGCGAATTTTATCAGAAATTACAGAAGAAGGATTATTTCGTAAAGCAGGCTCATCAATAAGGCAGAAAGAAATAAAAGTATGAATCAGAAGAAAATTATGACAATCTAGCTACCTGAAAAATTTATATTTTTGTTTTATTTTTATTTAGACTAATCTGGAAGCTGGGTTACAACTAGGCAAAAATCATCACATTATTGATGTTGCCAATGTTTTAAAAACTTTTTTTCGAGAACTTCCAGAACCATTATTACCAGGTTCTATCCAAGAAACATTGCTAAGAAGTCTCTTAGTTTCGGAAGGAAAAATAAAAGGAATATTAATGTCATGTCTGCTTCTTCCACCATTGACTATCAATACATTAGCATATTTTATGCAATTTCTTCGAACAGTAAGCTTAAGCTCACAGCAGAATCGAATGACTATTGAAAATCTAGGTTTTTAGTTTCCCGAATTAAAAAAAAAAATCATAAATTATTCTTGTTTTTTTTTTTCAGCAATTATATTTACTCCATCTTTAATGCCCCTAAATGATTTAACAGGCATTCGTTTTAATAACCATGTCAAAATAATTCAACTGCTTATTCAGCATTCAGAAATGATTGGCGTTGTACCAGAAAAAATTATAACAAAACTAAAGCCTGAATCTTATATAATTCAGGAAACATCTTCAATTAGTACGAATATTTTAGTTGAAAGTTGTGCAACAAATAAGAGAAAAAAAAAGAGACGAAGTGGATCATTAACAAGTAAATTTCTGATATTTGTAAATTTGAGATAATATAAAGGTTTTCGCTCGTAGGTTAGGACTATAACTATAGTTTTTTCAATTGTGGTTTTAAATTTGATTCTTTAGTAAAATAGTTTTCTTAAAGTGACCCTCTCGTGTGAACTCAAAATCTGAGTATTTTAATCGTGTACAATACATAACGTTAAAATAGTCATTTTAAATTTTCAAAAACTTTTGAATATAATCTTTACTTTTTTAAATTGTAGATAATGTGTTAAATTTTTTATTTCATTTATAAAAAAAATCAATGAATTTATACACATCAATTATTCATTATAAAGTGTATTTTCACATTAATTTAATAAAAAAAACGTATTTCCGCATTTTTAGGAGTGTTCAATGGTATCAAGAAAATTGTGGGAGCAATCGGATCGTCAGAAAGTTTAGAAGAAACTCCTGATATGGTAGTTACTACTCCTTGCATCACAAAGTCAGTCAAAAAGAGAAAACTCGCTGAACAAGCTTCAGCTTTCAGTGCAAAAAAGAAAAAAGAAATTATTCAGCAAATGCCGAGTTGTGACATTTTGCCGAACACGTCAGGTCAATTAAAAGAAAGTAAAAAGCCTCGGATTAGTTTAGGTGGCCTGCGCAACTTAAAAAGTTTAAATAATAACACAGTTGAGAGACGCTGGAGTTTGGTTGGTTCCGGATGGTCAAAGAGAAAACTTCACTCATCAGTTTCAAATATTGAACAGAATAAAAAAAGTTCTTCAGATTTGCCTAAACCTCTTTCTCCAGTTTTATCAATGCCCAATCTTCCAAAAATTGATTTAGAAGATTTTTCTGCCCAAATTCCATCATTTTCAATATCTTCTACTGAAACAAGTATTTTAAATAATAAGTCATTAGATGAGGATTTCGTAAAGATATCAAAAAGTGAATATGAAGCAATTAAGGAGAGAGTAGAATCTCTTGAAAAAAGAATTTCCAAAGAATTCTGTACTGTTACATCAATGCTTTCAGATGACGATAATTCCAAATTGGAGCATTTTTCGAATGAAGATATCGAATTAACTGGACCAGAAAAGGTAGCAAATAAATTTCATAAAATTAATGAAACCACATCATCCCAAGAGCTCACACCATCAGCAATATTAGCTAGACGCATAAGTAAAGAACTACAAATACGAAGAAGTGATCGCATAGTTCGATCACCTAGTGCTCGTAAAATCGGTTCTATAAGGCGTCGTTCTCGAGAAAGCCTTCAACGTAATAATACTCAACTTACACGTAATGCAACATGGCATATTAGTTCAACCCGAAATATGACAATTTTGAAAAAATTAGAAAATCAACTTGAAAATGAAAAAAAAGACAATATTAACACAACAGTATTTTATCCAAAAAGTAATTTGAAAAGGGGTCGACCGAACACCATTCAAACAGGTTTAAATTTAAAAACGCAGTCTAATTATTCGTTAAAAAAAAGTAACGAATCACATGACAATGAACATTGGGTTGACGGTGAAATTTTCTTCAATAACGTATCTGAAATTAAAGAAAATTCACCAAAGACTCCCTTCATAACCAAAATTGAAATAAACAGAGATGAAATGAAAACTCCAATGTTGCCCCCCAGATCAATTCCCCGACAAAATGGATTTAAAACCCCCGGAAAATCGGTTGCAAAACAGAAGATTAGTATGAAATTATTTCAAAAATCACCGATGATTGATACCGATGGAATTGCCGGTAGAGCATCTATTGCACTTTTAGCTGCAAATACTGGTCATGTTATGGCCAAAGCAAGACTATTTGATAATGTAATTGATCCTGAAAAAGTTAATGTATCATCATTTACTAAAATTAATAATTTTACAAGAACTAATTCAACAGAAGCGAGGAGTTGTAAATCTTTAGTAACCAATACAAATAAAATAAATACATTTCAGTTGAAATCCAGTCCTTCAAGTATTATTAAAAATCAGAATAAAATAGTTACAACTGGAAAAAGTCCTGGAAAAATTATGAAATATAAACAACAACGTAAAAAACAACACCCCAACAGTCAGATTTTAGCAAGAGTTATCGGTGATGAAACTATTTTGTCACCAAATAATAAAGTCCGTGAAAAATTTAAAAAAATAAAAAATAATATTATTGACAGTCCTCGAAGAACACCCCAAACACCCATTTTTAAAAAAAGTCTTAGTGTAAATCCTTCAAGAAAAATTTTGTTCAAAACTCCTCATAAGGATGATGTATATTCAACATCTAAGCTTCGAACACCATTAAAGGCAGTTAGAAGCTCACCACGGCTCAATCCCTAAATATATTCAAAATATAATTTTTATGATTTAAGTTTTTGTGCCACTGTAATTAATATAATTCGACATTATATGTTTATTAATTTTTGGAATACATTTTTTTATTTATAAATTTTTATTATATTATAATAATATGAAATTTTAAACGAAATCAGTATTCAAACTCTTATATGTATTAAAAAAATCAATGTAACAATAACATAATATCAATTAGCAATTCTTGTTTCTACAATTGCTTTTTACAATTTTATATCATATTCATGTTATCAAATTCTCGGGATTTTAGAATGAAACATTCACGACAATGGCAGAGTTAAGCAATAAAGTAAAACTTCGAAAAGTTTATTTATTTCTTTAGTATTTGCGTAGCATCAACATCAAAGGAAAAAGAGAAATAGTTTCAGTAATAAACAACCATTATTAAATTTATATTATTGTAAGCAGTTCATAAAATAAAACTGTAACGGCGAGCGCAAATAAGTTAACTATTTTTATTTATTTTTTAAATTTTAATAACGATCTTTACAAATGAAGGCTTAGAGTAATTATTTCGTCTCTTTTTTTCGAAGGTGGCTTAACAACTGTACATGGCGGTATTCTTTTAATCTTCCTTCCATGTCTACCATCCTTACGATGCCATAAACCACTTCTTGGCCGATTTCCTAGTTCTCGATTTCGTGTCGGACTGCCGATATGCTCTTTATTGTGATCAATATTAGATATTCGACCTACAGTTGCCATACATGTTTTATCAAATGCAAATTCCCGTTTTGATGGTAATTGTACAACAACTTTATCATCGTATTTCCTCAAAATAGTTCCAAAAGTACCAGCTGCATGGATAAAATGAAATAATTGCCCTGGATTTTTTTCTAAACAATGAATTCTTGTGCCAATCGGCAAAGCACCCAAAGGGAAAGCATCGCCTTCATTTGGCCTAACTGGAATACGTGGAATAAAGCGTGATGATTTTAACAGATCACCAGGTTTCATATTTTCAGTTGCCAAAATGTATTTCAATTTATCACCGTGACCAACTAAAGCAATTTTGGCTGTTCGGCAGCCATCAAATAGAATATCTAAGACTCTTTCTTCTTGAGGAGGGCCTTCCGTTGGACCATCACGAACCCATTTAACCCAATGAAATTTTTGTTTAATACCACCTCCAATGCCTGAAACGAAATGTCCAATGTTAGATATAGATATAAGTATTTTAATCTCAATTTTTAATTTATTTATTTTGATCATTTAGGTAGGTACCTAGAGAGGGAGGTGAGTGTACACCGATTTTGTTATTTTCACAATTTCTTTATCACTTCATGAATTATTACGTAGATTAACGATTCGCGCTATATTTATATGACTACCTACGCTAAGGTATATTCTAAGAAGGTAGTTAGAAATAAGTATCTACCTAGTTACTAGTAGAACAATGGTTACCTTTAATATACCAACCGTCCTAACCACCTATATTCATTTTAATAAAGTTCAAAAGAAATCACTTCGTACAAAATCTGAATGAAATTAGATAGGTACCTACACCTACCTTCTAGAATTTGAAATTTCGAAAAAAAGAATTTTACCTTTTGCAACTACTCTTCCAGTTATTGGATCACGTCCGGCTAAATGTGTTATTGTTAATGGTTTAACAGTGTATTGCATATCCTCGGGATAATGAACTTTACGACGAAACTGTCTTCCATGCCCTGGTTCGGGTTTGTAAATAAATTGATTTTTTTGATGAACTGTTGTTAAACTAAAATTTCGTAAATTATTCGTTATAAAATTAATTCCATTTTTATTCAAGTATTTCAGAGCCGATGACATTTTTAGTTCCTGTGCTAAATTATTTTATAATATAAATAATAATATAAAGTTTTTTTTGTATGACAGTCATGACAGTTAAGTTCGACAATCCAGCCGCCAGTCGGCCAGTTGCCAGATAATTTTTCGTAGTTCGCTGCTTGGCTTTTCTGCTTTTCTCGCTTTTCTAGCATCTGTAGAATAAAAATTGTGACATCTAAATTCTAATCTGCTGCTGGCTGCTGACATCTACATAAAAGAGATGTAGAGGACTGTAGGAGTACCATATGATCTTCAAAATAACAAAAACAAAACATCATTTCATAATCATATTTTTCAATAAAACTTAAAAAACTATACTATACTAACCTACACCTAGGTATTAAAATTTCGATTTTCTTTCTTTAACGAATCGAATCACTCATCAGTCACAACAAAATCACAAGCGATTTGCTAGAATCTAATAAAATCAAAGGCTCAAAATAAATTAAAAAACTACGAACGAAGCTTTCATTATTGTTGAAAAAATACCTACATTAAAAAAATGGATGAAAATTCAAAACAATTAATTGAGGATTGCTTTCTGCGTCCAGTTTCCAATTCATCATCAACGTATGTTATAAAAATAATCATTTTGTTGATAATTAATTTATTATAATTTCACAATTATGTTTAATTTTTTTTTCTTTTTTTTGTTTTTCTTTTTAGGAGTTCAAATGTTCCAGTTAATAAAGCACCCACATCGAGAAATCCTTTAAAAACTGAACTACAGGTTCTTCGTCTAACAGATGATTCTCAAAAAATGGTTATGGAAACATTGAAAAATATTCATGGTCCAGATTTTGAGCTTAATAGTGCCTTAAATTACAAAGAAATGAGAGGAAAGCTGAAAAAAACATATTGGGAAGATCGAGGTACACTTGTCATTCAAAGTATAACGAATTACTCAATACGTGCTGGCGGTGGCAGTGAAAAAATGGAGAGCAATGAAGAACGTTTACGGCGTTATGCAATTTTAAAATTACAAAGTTACGGATTTCATGAAAATCATTGTGCCGAAGCCTTCGATCACTGTGAGAGTAAAATAGATGATGCTCTAGAATTATTGTACAACAAGTATATGAAATTTGATGGGAAAAATGATATTTTAGAGGATTATGTTCTCAATGAATTGCCTCAATTGAGATCTGATGAGAAAGAAGTACTTGAGTCAATATATGATAAATCTTTTGAAGAGCGTGAAAAAGATTCCGTTTGGTTATTAAAATTTAACATATCATATCTACTAAAATATAGCCCGTCTGAATTAAAAAAGAAATTATTACTAGAATCAGCAGGGAGTCGTAAAACACAGTCAGCAGAAAAACCTAAAATGAAATGCAGAAATTATTTGAAAAATCAAACGTGTAGATTCGGAACTAGATGCAGATTTTCACATGATATTGATGATTCGTTAAATGGAATTACAACAAATAAGGCAAAAGAAGAAACTGATACAACATTCTATTTAGAGATTAGATTCCGAAAAAATTGTCAATATCCACATGGACCTCCAATAATATTGTTAAAAAGCGATTGTCACGATATTCCCAAAATGACTTTATTAAAAATTTCGAAAAGGTTATTTTTGGAAGCTCAGCAATTGGCTCTAGATGTCACACCAAGTATTTATCCAATTTCTCAATTGTTGCAATTCGATGAAGAAATTATTGACCAATTTTTAAATAAAAATGAAAATTTTATAGATTCTGACAAATCCCTGTTTCAAGTTGAACAGTTAGCAGAAAACAACATCAATTGTAATGAAAATAGTTTAAATTTACCAAGTCATTATAAAAAAGGTACCACTGGCAAGGAATTGAACAAATTGAATCCCCAAAAAATTTGCGAAAATGATAAGCAATTAGTTAAAAAATTTTTGGAAAAACAATCCAATGCGCAATACAAATTAATGTTGAAGAATCGTCAAAAACTTCCTGCTTGGAATAAAATGATGGATATTTTAGATGCTATCGATAAGAACAATGTAGTTATTATAGCTGGAGAAACAGGTTGTGGTAAATCAACTCAAGTGCCACAATTTATATTGGATCACTGGTTATTTGAATATTCGAAACAAGAAGATTTCAAACACATTGAAATAATTTGCACACAGCCTAGAAGATTGTCAGCTATTTCGGTCTCAGAACGAGTTGCCGAAGAACGAAATGATAAAATTGGTAATTTAGTTGGTTATCAAATTCGTTTAGAAAATAAAATTTCAGCATTAACACGTCTTACATTTTGTACTATTGGAATTTTATTGAGGAGATTATTATCTGAAGATAATTTAAATTCTATTACGCATATCATTATTGATGAGGTAAATCATAATTTTTTTTTATTTGAAATTGAGGTATTAACTTCTTATATTTATTTAAGGTTCATGAGCGAAGCGAAGAATCTGATTTTTTATTAATGATTTTGAAAGAAATAATGAGGAAACGTCAAGATTTAAAAGTAATTTTAATGTCAGCGACAATAAATGCAAATCTGTTCTCCAATTACTTCGGTAAGGTGCCAGTTTTAGAAATTCCAGGACGAACATATCCTGTAGAGCAATTGTTTCTAGAAGAAATTATTGAAAGAACTGATTTCGTTCTGGAGCCAGACTCACAATATTGTCGAAAAATCAGAAAAAAAGATGAAGAAGAACTATTCCATGAAATTGAATATGCGGATGTTATGTCTTCCACTGAAGCTCCACCTAGGAATGTTTTCGACGAGAATTTAAAGTTATCAGAATTATATTCAAGATATAGAGGTAGGTAATTATTGAACCAAAAGAATTTCAATTAAAAATTACCACTTTTTTCGCAGATTACTCTAAAAAAACTTGCAAAAGCTTATTCTTAGTCGAGCCTATGAAAATTAATCCTGAATTAATAGAAACTGTATTAGAATACATTGTGTTAGGAGATCACGATTGGCCGAAAGAGGGAGCTATTTTAGTTTTTCTTCCAGGGCTTGCAGAAATTCAAAATGTTTATGATTCTCTGTGTGATAGTTCAATGTTCAATCCAAGGTATAGTTACAATGTTTAAAATTTAATTGAGCGAATGTTACCTTGATTAAATATTTATTATTCTATTCCAGGAGTGGAAAATTCATTTTAGTTCCACTACATTCTACATTATCTAATGAAGAGCAAATGTTAGTTTTCCGAAAACCTTCTAAGGGGATGCGTAAAATTGTACTTTCTACAAATATTGCTGAAACTTCTGTAACGATTGATGATTGTGTTTTCGTCATCGATTGTGGATTAATGAAAGAAAAGCGTTTTGATTCGAATAAAAATATGGAATCATTAGAACTTGCATGGGTATCACGAGCTAATGTACAACAAAGAAAAGGAAGAGCTGGTCGAGTTATGCCGGGTGTATCAATACATTTATTTACAAGCCATCGATATGAAAATAAATTTATGAGCCAACCGGTACCAGAAATACATCGAATTCCATTAGAGCAAGTGGTTCTCCGTATTAAAACGTTACCAATATTTAACAATTTTAATTTAATAGAAGTAATAGGTAAAATGATCGACCCTCCAAGTACAGAAAATATTTTAGCAGCCATAGATAGATTAATAGAAGTTGGTGCTATTGATTCAGAACATAATTTAACACCGTTGGGACATCATCTTTCACTGTTACCAGTAGATTGTAAAATTGGAAAGTTAATGATATTTGGTGCGATTTTTCAATGTTTGGATAGTGTATTAACAATATGTGCGTGCCTGAGTCATAAGTCACCGTTCTTATCACCGTTTAATAAACGAGAAGAAGCTGAAAGAAAAAAAAGGGGATTTGCTATTTTGAATAGCGATCACTTAACTATTCTAAATGCGTATAAGGTAATTTTGCAAAAATTATTTTTATCAGATAGCTTAAGAAAAATGTACCGCTAAACAATTTTTTTTCGATTTTTCTTTATATTTTCTAAAATTAATTAATTTTTTTAGAAATGGAATATTGCTGCCAAACGAAGCCGTTATGCAGGTAGATGCTTCGCCGAAGAAAATTTTTTATCGATTAAAACGTTAGAAACCATTGCAGACATAAAATTTCAATTCCTTGAATTATTAGTTTCTATTGGATTTGTCCCAATTGATTTACCTCCATCTTCTAGAAGTCGAAATTCACCTTTTGATAAATTGGATGAAATAATTGGTCTTCAATTGAATTCAAATGGAGAAAATAATAGGCTATTGATTTCATTATTATGCTGCCTGTATCCAAATATAGTGAAAGTTTTAACACCAGAAAAAACGTACACGAATACAATTGGAGGTGCTTTACCAAAACTGCTACAAGCGTCAGATTTGAGATTTAAAACAAGACAAGATGGATTCGTATCAATTCATCCATCTTCCATCAACTCAAATTGTTCGCAATTTATATCACCTTTTCTAGTGTATCAAGAAAAAATCAAAACTTCCAAAATATTTATACGTGAATGTTCAATGGTCTCATTAATACCTTTAGTTTTTTTTTCTGGAACTGATATGCGTATTGAATTACATGACGGTGATTTTATAATATTATTAGAAAATGGTTGGATAATGGTAAAAGCTCAAAATCATCAAGTTGCTGAAATGATTCAATGTTTACGGCATGAATTAATTGATTTATTGGAGCAAAAAATTCGTGATCCATGCTTAAATTTATTCAACCATGATAATGGAAAGAAAATTATTGCAACAATAATTTATTTAATATCGAGGGATTGATATGAATTTCATATCGTAATTGTTTTGACTAAAATTTTCTAGACAATTTTAAAAATTTCATAAAATTTGTAAAAATTTAAACTTCTACCATAAACATTAATTTCGATTTCTACATATGGCTACATTTCAAAAAAGTTTGTAATGAATTTTCCAAACAACAATGTATTATAAAATGTAAATCATTAATATTATGGCTTGATTTTTATTTTAAACGTTGAAATTAAAAGATTGCTCAGCTCAATTAAATTTCATAAAATGTTTATATATTGTATAAATAATGTTAGTTCCAGTAACTATTAAATTTACAAAATCTGTTAAAAAATATATCAAAATTTATATTCATATTTTTATTAAAATTATATTGTATTATATTATTTATAAAAAAATAAATTAAAATTTTGTATATAAATTGATATCGCCATTACTGAATTGAGACAACATATTTTGATCTCTTGTAATTATTTTATTTTCGCTTTAGATTTTTAATTTCTAAGCGAACAAAGACCTCTTCGAATGTCTCTGCGGAGCTTTAGAGATTAAAAACTAAGTAGAATATTTGGCATATTTTGATGTTTGCTTTATTGCATGTTATGAAGTTATGTTACACTCAACAAGGAAAAAATCTATGCGAAAACAAAATTTGTTGTGCTCTTATTTAATATGATATAATAGAATTCTCTCGCTTTGAAAACGACATAATATATAATAATAATATAATATAATAATAATAATAATAATATTTTATTGATCCTTCATTTATTACAATGTATATAATTCAAATTAAAACTAATAATAACTAAGTAAAATGTATGACTTCAATATACATGTGTTCTTATCATATAAATTGTTTGGATACAATAAAATTTACAATAACTCCGTATTATATAAAAAAATACTAGTGGCGAGTATCGACAAAAAATAATCTTACATTAATGTTGAGTTGAGGAGTTCTTGAAAAATATTCTTATATCAATACAATATAAATTACTTAAAAAGGTTGATTACTATAATTCCTAAAAATTTTCTCAAACCTAAAGGTAAATAAAAGAATCAGATAATCAGATAAGAGATAAGAGCTGAGCTAGGAAACAACTCCAAACAAAGCCTCAATATCACTATTGTTCTTTTCAAAAAGCCATTTCTTTATCTCTACCAAAAATCTTATTAACTTGTCTATCATCCGTAAAGTAGGCGGCAACTTATGTATACATGATGTCTGCAGATACTATGCTGATTCGAAACGACACAAGATAATATGTTATGAAATTTTTTATTTTTGTATACATATAATTGTCATAGACATTATAGCGGTCCTTGACTACTGTGTACCTACCTAAATGTATTAATAAAAAATTCAAGACAATTTATTTTCTTTTATTGGGGTTGTAGGTACATCATGTACCTATAGTAGGTAGTACCACCATCAGTACCCAGTATTGCAATTTATATGTTCAGCTTCAGTAAATCAGCTGAGTGTGTAAAAGTCATGCAATAAAATTATTAAATATCTGAAAACCATCAAAAATTCGAAAATAATTTAAAAAACAAGTAAAATCAGTATCAGAACGAGTACTTATCTAAAATAAAATAATAAACAAAAAAATGTTAAAATTAATTCGTTTAAATAAATTATTTCGGAAAAAAGGAATATTTATTGAAAACAAAACAATTTTTATTAGAACAAACTCAGTAAAACCAACAATAAATGCATCAAAAAATATTGAAAAATATCATATCACACCTATGGGATGGTTTCTACTCGTTAGTATTACTACCCACTTGTACTTGAATTAAATATATCTGTGGTGGATTCGTGATGGGCTAAATAGAAGAATTTGAATTAACATGTCAACTTACCTTGTAGTCTGCCAGTTTCTCTCAATTTTATTCTATGCTGATCAATATTTTCATAAAATGTATTTTGTCTTTAATTTATTAATATACTTTAAGGCAATACCTGCAACAACATTTGGTTTAGGATGCTGGCAAGTTAAAAGAAAGATTTGGAAAGAAAATTTAATTGCTGACTTAGAACACAAAGTAAAAGCTGAGCCAGCAGATTTGCCAGACAATTTGGATGATGTAGTTAATATGGAATATCGAACAGTCAAAGTTAGAGGAACATTTTTGCATAACAAAGAATGTATGATTTCCTAATTTTCTATTTTTTAATCGTAAAATCCGTAAAATTATTTAAAAGCATTATTTCCCGTAGACCTAGATACCTACCTAATTTCGAATAAATCAATTATTAGATAACCTTTCACAGTTCTTCAATTTTTAAACAAATATATGAAATTATATATGGGAGAATTTATTAGAATTATTGAGTGAACTATAAGTGAATAAAAAAATAGAAGGATTTTTGCGTCAATGATATTGAATTATTTGATTCAATAAAGCAAATTTTGTTATATTCATATATGATTTAAAAATGTTTTACTAAAAATTTTTGTTTTCTAGTATATATGGGACCAAGATCACTCGTACGGCCTAGTGGAGATGAAGGTCAAGGTGGTTTGTTTTCACAGCAAAATCAATCAAATGGTTATTTAGTGATAACTCCGTTTAAGCTAAGTGGGAGAGAGTATGTATTTTCAATTAGAAAAGTAAAAAATGTGCATAAATAAAATAAATGGAATTCAATGTATAAATTTAAATTTCAGAGAAATTATTTTAATAAATCGCGGATGGGTTCCGCGAAAATTAATGAAACCTGAAAATCGACTTCAAGGTCAAATAAGTGGTGAAATAGAAATAATTGGAACTGTTAGAAATGAAGAAAAACGTCCACAATTTACACCTGAACACAAAGGTGACATTTATTTTTACAGGTAAGACCATTGTGTCATATTATTGATGGCTAAAAACGTTGTAAAATTTGAGAATTTTATTTATCAAATACAATTTATTCAGAGATTTCAAAAGAATGTGCAACGAAACAATGGCTTCTCCAATTTTCATAGATGCAAATTATCAATCAACCGTTCAAGGTGGGCCAATTGGCGGCCAAACTCGAGTAACACTTAGAAATGATCACTTATCGTATTTAATAACATGGTTTAGTTTATCAGTTGCCACATCAATTTTATGGCATAGACAAATATTTAAAGGAAAAAGATTTTAAAAGTTTTGTATAATACATATAGTAATTATTTAATAAAATTATTTCTTAAGTGTTAAAAACTATTTTTGTTCTCTTAAACTCATGATGAAATTAATTGAAATTTTATTTACTTATTACAGTAATAGGTTTTATCTTTAACCCATGCTGTTTTTTGAAATTGTAGTTTATAATTAGATTCTCATCGCTAATATTTTCCTCCCTGAGTCATGACACAAACAAGAAGTTTGAATTTAAATCGTTTCCGTGAATTGTATTCATAATGTAGAATATTTTGAATACATACATTGAATATTTTGACATATAAATTTTTTATATGTTAACTAACAAAAGGGATTTATGAAGCAAATCAATAAAAATAAATTATTTACATTCTGTAAAAATCTTCACAAATTCAATAAAATGAATTATTTGATAACATCATACATATATTTTCTTATACTTTATAATTAAAAAAATTAAGCTCGATTCGTATCCGAAAGAACTCGAACTATTGTTCCAACACCACCTTTAACAAATGCTCTTTCATGCCATTGTAATAAATGACCACTGGACCCTTCAGATGGTATTTCAAAACCACGATAAATGTATTTCATTAAAACATCTAATAGATCAAGTTTATCTAACTCTGAAATTGCAGCATCCATTTGAGAATATTTGATTGATAGTAGAACTTTTAATGCTAAATTCAGAGTGTGATCCTAAAATTAAAAAAAAATTTATAAATACTTTTTAAATAAATTAAACAACAATTTTAAAAACTTTATAACTAAGATGGTCCCAAATTTATTTTCTTGTCTTTTCAAGTCCACTACTGTATTTCACTTTTTCTTCTTATTTTTAGAAAAATTGCAGAAAAATATAATTACTACTAACCAGGTAGGTAGGACCTCCACCAATTAAATATTAATAACGTCAGTAGTAATAGTAGGTAGTTAGGTAAGTAGGTACCTACATATCTAGGTACCTACCTATCTAACAGATAAGACATAAGATGTACAGGGAAACATATCTCCTTTTTAACTACACTCATACTCGTATCTGAGCCCAATCCATCACAATTCTACAAAAAATTCTATGCTGACCTTAATTTGCTGATTTTTACATCCAAGTGGCGCATTTTGTAAAACATTAATTAATGCATCCGTATATTTTCCAGAATTCATTAAGCTAGCAATTTCATTTTCATCGGGACCTTGAGTTCCAGCAGAATCAGCTTCGTCTTCTTTAAAATTATCTTCATTATAGGCGTCAACATCGATTTTTCGAAAAGCCGAACTTGAAGTGTTTTTTGCCATTTTATTTTTGTTTAATAATTATTAATATATTATTTAAACTTTTTATTTTATTTTTTTTTTTTAATAAATTTCTCTTAATTAATTTTTCTTAAAATTATATTAAAAGTATATTTTTATTTTTTAAATAAAAATGTAAATTCACTTTAGGAGAATTAAGGGAAAGAGGTATTTAATTGTAGTAGAAAAAAAAGATGAATCAAATTGAGAAATTTGAAAGTATGAAAGTATAGATAAAAGAGGTTTGTGTGGGGTACCTTTGTGACTTGTAAGAAATTTCAAAATTGACATATAGATTTCTGTTTTACATATTCATAGAAGTAGGAAAAGTGGAATATTCACAACAAAATTTTTTACTCAATCCGATTTTAAGCGTGATTTACACAATGGCTAAATTTGTAATCTTTTAATTTTTTCTAGCAAACTAGAACGAGAAAGCGATAAATAAACAACAACAACAAACATGTGAAAGAAGTGGACAGAAATTTTATTATTTTTTTCCTTTTATAGTAAAATTGAGCACAAAACATAAACAAATTTTATAGCAAATTTACGTGCGGGTTACACTTGCTAAAAAAAAAAAACTTGATTATGATTTTTTTTAATGTAGTGTGAAATTTTTATGAGTCAAAAATCATACTGGCTTGGACTTCATGTTCCAGAGGCATTCGTGCTCCCTGTATAAATTTATAAATTTTAATATTTCTTCCTTATAAAATATTTTTTCTATTTTCTCTCTTTTTACTAAGTTCTTAGTTTTTAAAAACTTCACCTTTTTCAATAAAATATCTTGTTTTTTAAAGTAAGTTATTTTATTTATTTTATAAATAATTCACATAGATTTTTTTCAATTTCAACATTCAAATTCCAATCCCGTAATAACAAACGGCACCGTGACATTTGTCTGCGGGACATTTGTCCGCGATGAAATTTGTATGGAAAACTTCGCGGACAAATGTCATTTTACAAAATGTCATTTTACAAAATGACATTTCTCCGCGATTGTAAAATGACATTTGTTCGCCGCGGACAAATGTCTCAACATTTTGCAAAATGACATTTGTCCGCGATTGAATTTTCAAACTTTAGCGGACAAATGTCATTTGTCCGCGATTGATTTTTCAGTTTTTTAGCGGACAAATGTCATTTTGCAAAATGTTATTTGTCCGCGATTACTTTTTATCGTGGACAAATGACATTTGTCCGCGGCGGACAAAAGTCATTTCGAATCGCGGACAAATGTCACTTTGATGTCCGCGATACAAAAACAAATCGCGGACAAATGTCCCGCGGACAAATGTCCAACCCCCATAACAAACCGCTTTTATTATTGTTGTTTGCGCTTTCAAGAGCTTACTTTTTTCTTTGGCAGCCAAAAATTTTCTTTTGACAGAAAAAATCAACACTGATTTTTCTTAAACATGATTTTTCATCATGATTATTTCTTGATTTTTTTTCACACAAAATTTCGCACATACATTCAAAAAAATCATGATTTTTTTTCAGCAAGTGTAACCCCCAGGTTAGAAATATAATAATAATTTTTCAGAAACTATAAAATTCAAATAATAACATAAATTTTATTTACGCGCCTAGAAGAAAAAAGACGTGAACTATAAAAAAAGATGAACTAGTTCATCTTTTTTTTTTTTGCTATAAAAAAAAGATTACAAAAAAAGACACCAAAAAAAAAAAAGATTACGCTGTTTGTACTGCTTTAACACATTAGTTTTTGTATCTTCTGTCCTGTTTTGTTTTGGGATCTTTTTTTTTTGCCATTTTTAGCCATTGTGTAAATCAAGCTTTAAGCTTGATTTACACAATGGCTAAAAATGGCAAAAAAAAAAGATCCCAAAACAAAACAGGACAGAAGATACAAAAACTAATAAGTTAGAGCAGTACGAATAGAGTCATCTTTTTTTTTTTTTGGTGTCTTTTTTTGGAATCTTTTTTTATAGCAAAAAAAAAAAAGATGAACTAGTTCATCTTTTTTTATAGTTTACGTCTTTTTTTTTCTAGGCGCGTAAATAAAATTTAAGTTATAATTTGAATTTTATAGTTTCTGAAAAATTATTATTGTATTTCTAACCTGGGGGTTACACTTGCTGAAAAAAAAATTATGATTTTTTTTGAATGTATGTGCGAAATTTTGTGTGAAAAAAAATCAAGAAATAATCATGATGAAAAATCATGCTTAAAAAAAATCAGTGTTGATTTTTTCTTTCAAAAGGAAAATTTTTGGCTGCCAAAGAAAAAAGTAAACTCTTGAAAGTGCAAACAACAATTATAAAAGCGGTTTGTTATTACGGGATTTGAATTTGAATGTTGAAATTTAAAAAAATCTATGTGAATTATTTATTAAATAAATAAAATAACTTACTTTAAAAAACTAGATATTTTATTGAAAAAGGTGAAGTTTATAAAAACTAAGAACTTAGTAAAAAGAGAGAAAATAGAAAAAACATGTCGAAAAAATTTTATAAGGAAGAAATATTAAAATTTATAAATTTATACAGGGAGCACGAATGCATCTGGAACATGAAGTCTTAATGCGTTGTTTATAGCTACCACAGTAAAGTAATTTTTGGAGGAATGTTCCGGAAACCTATTGACAGCTAATTTTATCTGAAAGTAAAAAATCAAATGCATAAAATATAAAAAAAACATAGAAAAACGGTTTTTACGGTATCATTTTTTCAGATAGGTCAATTAGCTATAAACAACGCATAAGCCAGTATGATTTTTGACTCATAAAAATTTCACACTACATTAAAAAAAAAATCATAATCATGATTTTTTTTTCAGCAAGTGTAACCCGCATGTAAATTTGCTATAAAATTAGTTTATGTTTTGTGCTATAAAAGGAAAAAAATTATTAAATTTCTGTCTACTTCTTTCACATGTTTGTTGTTGTTGTTTATTTATCGCTTTCTCGTTCTAGTTTGACTAGAAAAATTTAAAAGATTACAAATTTAGCCATTGTGTAAATCACGCTTTAATTTTGTTTTTTTGCGGCTTCATATATGTCAAATTTTGTCGTTCACAAATCGTCTATCTAGTTCTTAAGTGCCGTATACGCATTTTTCGTATTTTTGGCAAATTGAGTTTGAAGTTGTAAGACTCAAACAATTGGTTCCAATTTAGCATATACGTCAAATAGGGGAAAAATATCTCGAGAACGGAAGGAGCTATTGAAATTTTGAGAAGGACATTCGAAAGATCGCCTTCGAGTTAGTATGAAGAAATCCCTAACTCCAAAAGTGCCAAAATGCGTATACGGCACTTAAGAACTAGATAGACGAAATCATGAATCCTGAAATTTGAAGTCCGATAGATATCATTTCATAAAAAATATTTTATTTCTAACTAAAGCTTAAATTGATTGCGACTTTTATTAATACAGGAAATTATATCAAGCTCACTCTTTTCAAATTTTCAAAACCTAACGTGCGGGTTATACTTGCTGAAAAAAAAATCATGATTATGATTTTTTTTGAATGTATGTGGGAAATTTTTATGAGTCAAAAATCATACTGGCTTTGATTTTAATCTTGATTTTTTTCTGTCACTGTACCAATAAAATACAATTGTTTACAATATTCACATTCAAATTCAAATCCCGTAATAACAAACCGCTTTTATTATTGTTGTTTGCGCTTTCAAGAGTTTACTTTTTTCTTTGGCAGCCAAAAATTTTTCTTTTGACAGAAAAAAATCACCCCTCTGATTTTTTTTTAAGCATGATTTTTCATCATGATTATTTCTTGATTTTTTTTTTTTACACAAAATTTCACACATACATTCAAAAAAAATCATGATTATGATTTTTTTTTCAGCAAGTGTAACCCGCAAGTAAAATAGAAATTCTATTAGCGTTCAACCCGTTTAATTACCATAATTTAAGTTCCTTAAGTATGGCAACCCTGAATAGTAAACAAAATTTATCAATGAATGAATGACTGAATTGGTGAACTTGAATCGTGATTTCTTGAAGAGTTGATGCTGGCGAATTCCTACTTTGAAATTGAAAAAAATAAATAAAAATAAAATAAAATAATTCAAAATTAAAATATTTAAAAAAATGACTAAAATTTTGTGGAAACAAGGTGCAGAGGGAAGAATTTTCGAATCGCAATACAACGGAATAAAATGTTTGATAAAAGAACGTTTTGTTAAAAAATATCGTCATCCTGATTTGGATACCGCCATAACGAAAGAACGAATGAGAGCTGAAGTAAAAGCTATTAAACGATGTTCAGCGGCTGGAATTTTAACACCAAAAATTGTCCATATTAATGAAAATGAACGTGAAATTTATATAGAATTTTTTGAAAATAGTCAAACTGCCAAAGATTATATAGGATGTGGTGGTGGCTCATCAAAATCCCGAACCAATGAAGAACTTCGATGGCTATGCAATGAAATTGGTATAATTGTAGCCAAATTACATTCAAATCACATTATTCACGGTGATCTAACAACATCAAATCTTTTATTAAATCCGCACAATAATTCAAATAGTAGTTTTGATGTAATTTTAATTGATTTTGGTTTATCGCATCATAGCTTAAGCTTAGAAGATAAAGGTGTTGATTTATATGTTTTGGAACGTTCATTACTAAGTACCCACAGTGATATACCATTTTTATTTGAATGGATTTTAGAAAAATATAAATTGAATATAACAAATCAGTGTCAAGAGATATTAACGAAATTTGAAGAAGTTCGAGCCCGAGGAAGGAAGAGAACTATGATTGGATAGAAATATTTTATTTAATTCTTTTAATTGAATATCGTAAAATATTAACATTTTTATGTACCTACATATTTCCTAACATAAGTAATTATTATAATAAAATCCTTTAAAAATTCATGTATTTATTTTTTTTTTAAATGGTTTAACCGCTTCAACAATTTTGTTTTTTACATAGCATACAAATTTTAATTAAGTAATTTTAAAATTTTTTGGTACTTTTCGAAGTAACCACAGAATAAATTAATTATTAAACAACTTTGATCATAATCTTCATGTTTAACTTATATAATTTTATTTCATTAAATAATAATTTTTAATGTTATTCTCGTCTGAAATAAGAAAAAGATTTATCTCGTAGTTGAATTTGTTATTTATTTTCTTTTGTTTAATGATAAATACGAAAACATTTTGTTAAAGCATAATATTATATATGATTATTAATTTATAATTATTCATTCAATCAATTGAGTAATCTTGTGAATTTAAAATTGGTGAACATCTCTTTTGAAATTTCGAGGTAATTAAAACTGTTAGAAATGGTTTTTCGAAGTTATTTAGAGAATTTTATCTTTTATTTAAATTTTCAGAATTGTGAAACTGTGATGTTGAAGTATGAGTTTAATTTTTTTAGATTCTACCATAAAGCAAGTGCAAATAAAAGAAATTCATCCCAATGAGACAGTGATTTCATATGCTTTAATATTTTTTATTTAATATTTTTAATCTGCATTTTTTGTAGGAATGAATTTTTTATTTATTTTTCCATGATTGATTCTAAAACTGAGAGCTCTCTATAATTTTTTATTTACTTTAATATTTAGCAAAAATTATATGACCTAAACTTTATTATTTTTGGATCTTGGTTACCTTTTTCTTTTCAAAAGTCTTAACCAAATCGGGATTTAATAAAAATGTGTATTTAATTTTATACTTTCTGTAGAAAAAAAAATCGGCAAATTTTAAAAAGTATTGTTAACGAAATACTTCATTTTGCAGAATTGTTAATTTTTACAAATTAAAATAGGTATTATAAGTATTATTCACAAATGAATCAACATAAAAAAAGTGAAAAAGTCAGAAAGTTTGACTTTAATGCACACACGAACAGCTAATTGCTTTTTATTCTTCCATTATGATGATGTCGATGTTGAAGAATTTGCGGCTGCAGCTGCCTGTCTTTTTTTAACGCCCCAATTGTAAACCCGAGCCATATTAACTTCTGTTGTTGTTATTTGATCTCGTAAAAAGTCTTGATCAAATTCAACTGATTTTAAATTTGCTACAGCCGATTCCATATTCTGTTTCAGCAAAATTTCAGCTTCATCTAAAGGATACTCCAACATAACATTGGCGCCTAACCAAAGACAAACTGTTTTTGTTGGCGGAACAATAGTCTTAACAAATACTTGTTCACTAAGTAAAAACTGAGTTTCTTTTTCCTCAACTTGTTCTCTTAAGATATTTATCATTTCTAATGATTTAATAAGATCAGGAATTTGTTGTTTCAATTTTCTTCGTCTAGCTGCTAAATTAAATTCCATAAATTTATATTTCTGATGTTGTTCATCCAATTTTTTCAGAACTTTTTCACAATCATTATCGTTTTCCGATTTGCTCATAAAATTATCAACATCTTCCTAAAAATTAGTTTATATTTTATTTCATCAGTTTGTATCTAGTCAATGTGATTTTAAATTTCGAACGTAGAACAAAAAAGCTCTCCGTATTCGATTAATCTGCAGAGATGATAAAATATGAGAAATATCACTTTGAATACGTACTCAAATTGCTGATTTTTTATGAACATCAACCAAACTCTCAAACGTTTATCAAATATATTGTTAAACGTTTTAGGTAGGTATCTATTATTTTATTTTTATTTTTGATTTACCTATCTGTATAAAATGAAATGAACGACCTATCAGTTCATGCATCCATTTTTACAATACAATACGACAACTCATATTTTAATTACTCTACTAATAAGATATACCTATATAGGTATGTACCTATAATGTTAAGCTGGAATATTAAAATAAAATGAATAGATAGATAGGTAGGTACTTACCTACCTATATTTGAAAATACAGTATGTATCCCAGAGAATTTCTACCTAGAAAACATTCATTCGAATACCTAGGTATAATCCAAATAATGATAACCCCATTGTAAATAAATTGGAAAAAAATTTGAAAATCCTATGAGTTGAAATCTCGGCTTATTATTTAAGTATGGTAGGTACCTACAACCTACCTACCTAGATAACAGAACCCTAACCAATATCCTGATTCAAAAAATTTTCTATTTTGGTAATGTAGGTATAAGAAACTAAACAAAAAAATTTTTTTTTTTTTAAATGTTTAAGGTTTTAAGGTTATCGATAGCGATACCAATAGAAATAATGAATTTACCATAAAAATTGATTCCGGAATTCCAGCATAGGATTTTTGGTTTTCTGGTAGTTTTGGCATCTCAACAGATTCCATTAATTCAGCCATTTTTTATTATGATTTTTTTGTATTTTAAATTTGATTGAAACTTTTCTTAATTTTGAAATTTTAATTAAATAAAAATTCTCAAATTAAAAAATTTCCAAAAAATACCAAAATTTCATTTAGGCTTGAGCAGCAGGCAGCAGCAATGAGAAAAATTATAATAAGTGAATAAAAAAGAATCACCCACACATTTACGCTACATGCTGTTTTTTGTTCAGTTTTGTCAGTTTTGCTGCCTCTCGTGGATTAATTATTAAACTAACTCGTGAAAGACGTCTTGTTGATCAAAATGCGAGTGTATAAAAAATCGTAAAAATACAAAAATATTTTCAATAATTTCGACACTATAAATTGTTCGAAAAATAATTAAAGTAAAAATTAATAATTAAATTGATATTTTAGGTATTACACTGCGAGTATACCTCTACCTATACATTGATTGATATTTGTTTTTTTTTGTGCCGCGAAACCGTTCATTCAAGCACCAATAGGTGTCGCTTTATTTACTTATGAGATTGTCAATCAAAAACTACAAAGTTGAGAAGCAAAACGACAGCACTTCACTTTGAATGGTTATTTGGTTTGTTTACAATATAATGCTTTTTTAAAATTGTACATACACAAACACAAACACAAAAGGAAAATAAAATTTGTTGTTTTTTTCTCGTTCTTCCTTTCCTGCCTTGCTTCTGGTTCTATTCTGTTCTGGCTGGAGGCTCGACTAGTTTTAATAAAACAAAATATTAATTATAATAATCATTTTAACTTTTTATAGTTTAATTAAATTTTATTAATCGATATAGATATTTATTTTATTTGTTTATCAAAACAAAAGGCAGCCACCAAAATAATCAATACCAAATGCTGTTACGTTGGGGTATCGCTTCAGTTGGTAAAATTAGCCATGATTTTGCAGTAGGTCTGAAACGAATCCAAAAATTTAGTACTATAAAATTAAGAATTTTTTACATTTAAACAATTGTTTCTATTTTTTAGCCTTAAGCACTCTTCCAGAAGATGAGCACAAAATTACTGCCGTTGCAGCAAGAGAGATAACACGTGCTGAAGAATTTGCTAAAACATTTGAGGCTTCAAAATTCTATGGAAGTTATCAAGAATTAGCTGAAGATAAAAATATTGGTAAGATAGACAATTATAGTAAATTAAACCATAGCCATAATAGGTATCTACCTAACTCCCTTCAAATTTCATATCTCATAGCCAGTTAAAGTAGCAATATCCAACCAAGAGACATGTATTTGTGTAAATTTTCTGCTCTGCGGCGGACCCAAATAAGACATGTGCTCGCATCTTAAGCTAAGAATTTTAGATTAGAATAAATTCAGGTTTTTTTTTGTCTAATTTTAGATATCGTTTATGTCGGAGTTATACATCCTTATCATTATGATGTTGCATTGCTAATGCTGGAAAATAATAAAAAAGTGTTATGTGAAAAGCCGTTATGTATAAATGAGAAACAGTGCAGAAAATTAATTACATATTCCGAACGAAAAAAATTATTTTTAATGGAAGGAGTTTGGTCAAGATATTTTCCATCTTACCAATATATTAAAAAACAGATTTCATCGGGAGTTCTTGGTGATATTAGAAATGTAGAAGTTTCATTTGGTTTTGACTTAATGAAAATTGAACGTATGCAGTAAGTATATGTTTTGTTTTATTCTGCATTCCTTGTTTCCATCTTTTATATTTATTAACAATCATAGACCAACTAAACCAATTTAATATTTTCTAATGGTACGTGGTTTAAATTTAAATAAATTTTAATTTTCAATCAATTTCACTTACAAAGTTAATTCTAAATTTTGAGTAGAGTGAACTCAAAATTATTTAGTTTAATTTCATTTATACATTATTAAATCAAATTGATCGCAAACACTACTAATAAATATATCTACTTTTGTAACGGAGTTTAGTGAATTATAATTAAGGGAATATAATAAAGTATAGTATCTAACAAGGATAAATACAATTGAATTTTAAAAATTAAAAATATGCATATACAGTATTCGCCACAGATATATCTGTGGTATTGTCCCGCACTTTTAAACGCAAAAGTATGTAGAATAGAGTAAAAAATAACATTAATTTAATCATTAATAATAATTAGGAAAAAAGATCTGGGAGGTGGAACTGTTCTTGATCTCGGAATTTATGCAATTCAAATATGCCAATGGGTAATCAATGAACCACCCATTAAAATTATCGCAAAAGGAGAATTAAATGAAGATAAAGTAGACGTCTTTGTTGATGCTGAATTACATTACTCTGGTGGAGCTCTAGCTAAAATTCAAACTAGCTCCAAGGGTTTATTGAGTAATACAGCGATTGTTAAAGGGACCAAAGGTGAAATTACTATAAAAAACTTTTGGAGTCCATTAACAATAGTAGACTTCGATGGCGTTGAAAAAACATGGACATTACCAGATTCTAAACATAAATCCAATTTCGTAAATTCAATAGGATTACGTTTTGAAGCTGAAGAAGCAAGAAAATGTATTATGGAAGGTAATTATTAACCATAACATTTTGTGGATTTCGTAGATCGTGTTAATTTTTTATATCTGATAAAAAAAACAATTGTTTGCAGGAAAACTTCAGAGTGAACACATGACACATAATGACTCAATTCTATTAGCGCAAATTGAAGATGAAATAAGAAAACAAATTGGTGTAACATATGATGTTGATTAGAAAGTTTTTGTTTTTATTTCATGTGTTATATTTTATTCGTCGTTAATTTTTATTAAATATTGTAAATTGCTTGATTTAATTGACAAAAGAATTTTCTTTTTTTACTACATTTTTTTAATTTGTAAGATTAATGGTTCAAATAAATAAAATAATCTTTTAAATTTGTATGTAAATTGATAGGAAAATTTTTTTTTTTTTAAATCAAAACCAATAACTTCTTAAATGTAAAGTTTTGTCATTTGATAACAGATAAATTAATTCATAATTTCCATTATTAAAAAACAAATTGAAATTTTAGTAAATATGTTCAATTTTCATTCCGTTCAGATTAAAAATTTTTCACGACGAAATAAGAACGAACTTAATTAACCACATTTAGTCGGAAATGTAAATTAAAAAACGAAAATTTTAAATGTGGTGAACCTAGTTCTGAAAGATTCGAAAAAATTTTCGTTGATGAAAAAAAAAGAAAAATTATTTCAACATAAAAAAATATATTCAATCAATATTAGCCACTATTAAAAAAAAATGAGAAATTTTCATATGAGCTGTAAACATAAAGACAAAAACGAAATTTTCGACTTCAATTCAATTCGCTTTTCTAATTATGTTCACATCACAGCGAAAAATTAAATTTTATTCAACACAATTTCGTTTTCGTCGGAGGTCTAAAGCTCGAATTTAAAAAACAACGCAAGTAAAGACTAAATAACTTATATTAAAAATAAAAAATAAATTGAATATAAATATAAAGCTAAAACTTTCGTGTCTTGTGTGTTTCAATAGTACAGTTTATTTAAATTTCTTTAACTAATACTAATTTAATTGATTTAAACAATTTTGTATGCATTCTAAGCAATTAGAATCGTTTTCTACATAGTTTTGATAATATTTATTTAAAATTTCTTTAATTTCACATTTTATTTCTTTTTTTTTTCGTTCCAAATCTTTTTTCTCTTTTGATTTTAATCGTTTTTCTAATTCAAATAAATGATCATCCGAAACTTCGGGAAACAAGTATCTCATAGCTGACGCTAAATTATATACATATTCTCGATTTGGTCCGCTTGATCCAAATGCATAATAAATTTGATTAGTAATATCATTAAGATCATTAACATGACCAACATATGACGGATTATTTTCAGTGGCAATGTACATAATAACTTCAATTTCTTTTTGATTTGTGGTCTTTTCATCAGATTTTCCTTTCGTGGATTCTTGAGTCTCATTGCTATAAGGATGAAATTTTACGTTAACTCTTTCATAACCATTTTTTTCTCGGAAATCTAAATGATTAAGAACATGATCTCGATTTTTATTTGATATTTTGTAAGCAACACCATATACTTTGGAATCACTTGAAGCTGAAATTAATGTGACAACCCGTCCTGGCTGAGTTGGTATTCCTCGATGATCTATACTATTTTGATAAAATCTCCTAGCCCAACCACAAATATAACCTTTTTCTTTTGATACAAAAGGAAAATCAGTTTTAAATATTAACGAACCATATCCAAATATCCATAAATCTAATGGATCCGATTCTTCAATTTTACAATTATGACTGCCAATAAATAAATTATTTTCAGGTATTTCACATATATGTTGAAATTTTTCATTAAAAATAGATTCAATTAAATCATTTTCATTGCAACAATTAGGGAATGTTAGTGAATTTTTCAAAATTTTCTCTGCCACATCTTTGTAATACTTCAATTTAGAACTTTCCATAATTTATTTAAAATCTTAAATGAATTGGAATTTTAAAAATTCGTCAGACAGACTCCCTGACGAATTAAGTTTTTTATTATTTATTCGATAATTAGTTATTTATTATTTAAAAAAATGACAATATCAAGGTCGTTTTCGATCATATGATTTTGATTTTGAAAGAACTCATATGAATAACAGGTGTGGCCGTATGCTTTTATATTTGTTTTAAAGGTGAAGGTGAAAACAATATTAAAATGTGAAATGTACTGAACACAAAGAAACTTTAGTTCGAATTTAAAGTTAAATAAATCGCTAAGCATAATCATAATTTAGAGACGTGCTGAATGTTTTTAAAGCTTGAGAAAAAAAACTGTGCACATACAACACAACAGATGGACAAATTTTAAGTTGACCAGCTTAAATTGAATAAACGTTCATCTCGTCTGTATCATGCATTGAGAATTTTGTTCTCATTAATTATTTGGCAAAGAACCCACCCCTCCCAAATGTTTTCATTTCATTATTTTAACCAGAATACGTACCAAGAATCTTGAAATATATTTTAAATATAGTAAGTTGGGTAATAATTTGGACATTATCACTTGAATTTGGACATTATTACAGCCTGATATGAACATACCTTACAAATTTAGACTCTTTTCAACAAGGACACGGTTAATGTTAAAAATGGAAAATTTTATAACTTATGTACATATTTTTGTATTTATACCCTATGTATTTTTTCTTAATTGTTGATTACTTGATGCAGATCAGATGTGAGAAACCAACTCAGTTGTACATCATCGTATTATTTCAAAAGTCCAAAAATGAATGCTACTGAAGACAATCATATACAAAATCTAAATTTGTTTGAAATAAGTTGGGAAGATGTTTTATTTAGCTCTCTAGTACCATATCTTTCATTAAAAGGTAGGTACATTTACATATAACATTCTTGTATAAACTTTGTTTACCAACTTTTCTTTAAAAGCAAAAAAAATTATTTTATTTTAGATATGTTCAGTTTAAGATGTTGCTCGAATTTGTGCAAGGATTTTGTTGAGGCCGAATTTTTGCAGCGTAAAAGTATAAATTTATCAGGTCTGTGTAAGACTTTTTAAATTACGCACTTCATATTGCATTATATTTTTGCGTAATAAATTGATATATACTTTTTGTTTTCTTCGAGTCAATCCAATGATCAACCAATCATTTAAAATAGATTGCATATAATTATATGTATTACATAAATTACGTAGATAACTACCTATAAATCTATGATATATTTTCGTCATTTTTAAGCATTCATTGAACGTAATATTGCTGTCATTTGAAGGAAGTAGTTACGTGTCTTTGAATTTGAGATGTTAACTGAATAGTCCTTAATCAGACGGTCATTCGCTATTACATTAAATAGCCACCAATTACTAGATAAATCAATTATAAAGGGGTCAATTATAAGGACTAACTCATAGATCTCATACTATTTTGAAAATAAAAAATAATGATTTTTTTTTCATTTTAGGTAATAACTCAAAACATATTAATTTGGCTTTTAAAGTATTGGCCGAAAATTGTACAAAAATAGAAAATTTGAATTTAGCAAAATGTTATTGGTTAAAAGATGAATTACTTATATTATTGTTAAGGTAATTACAAAAAAAAAAAAATAGAAATTCAACAGCCTGATAATTTTTGTTATTATTCTGCTACGGCGAAAATAATAAGATCGAAACTATCGTCCTGGATCCACTTCACTCAGATTCAAATACACAAATATTAAATTTTACCTCATAATGTAATTTTTGTTTTTTTGAAATTGGTTTTTTTTCCTTTCCAATTTTAAATTTTTAGCAAAAATAAACGTCTTAAAGTTGTGAATTTGAATGATTGTTATAATTTAACGGCAGTCGCTCTTCAGCCCATCATAATAGAATCTAAAGAATTAAAAACATTAAAATTATCAAAATGTGAATGGTTAACAACCGGAGCTGTTGACGCTTTAACTTTGCATCATTCCCTTTTGGGTAAGAATAAGTGAATTAGAACTATAAAATAGTATAAGTTTCCCGAACTAACATTTTTTTTTAGAAGTGTTTTTTTTTTGTTGTATGCTTTTTTTTTGTCTGAATTGGTGTTGATTGAAGCACCTTATTTTTTTGTAATCGATTTTTCGTATATATAGGTTATGGAGGAGTTAGTTCGTGCATCCAGAAGAATATATACAATTTTAATTAAAACATTTTTTTTTAGAAGAATTCGATATAAGTTATTGTACTTCAATTGGAGAGCGTTGTTTAGTGATATTTTTTCGTAAATTAAATCAATTAACGATTTTATCATTGGCTTGTACCCCAAATGTGACAGACAATGTTTTATTTCATATTTCAAAATATTGTAGGCAATTAAAACATTTGAATTTGACTGGATGCGATCTTATAACAGATTTAGGAATCAGGTACGCATATAAAAAAATTTATTTTTATAATTAAAAGATATATAAATCCTAATACACCTAGTATAGTGTGTATATAGGTAGTAATAATGTTTTTTGTTCATCCGGTTTAATAATATTCTACTAGTGATTCAGATAAAATACAAATTCAACAATCAGAATCTGATTTAATGCCAGTTTTTATTCATTTAATATTTTATTTCTAATTGTTTTTATTTTTCTACAGGGCAATATCAATTAACTGTTTGAAATTGGAATCTTTAATGATTCTTCATTGCAATAATGTTACAGAAAGATCTTTAGAGAATCTTCGAGGTCGCGTTCACTTGGACAGGCCTATTCATTATGGAATAGTAATGCGATATCAACATCCAAGGCTTAATTTGCAAGTATAAATTGTTTGTATTCTCACAAAAACTTTTGTTTAGTAAATTCATTTAAATAAATAAATTAAAATATACATTATGGATTTACATTAATTATTTACTTCCGATATATGAATATGTATATAAATAATAAGTCAATATTTCGAATAATTATTATTACAGTTACATAAAAAAATATATTATAACCCAAATGTTAAAAAAAGTTAAAAGAAAGTTATTTCATGGTATTTTGGTAATCCATTGATTTTGTAAAATATTTTATTTAAGTTAATCATATTAATGTTAATTATGTTTTTACTATGTTAAATTACCTTGAAGCTTCAAGTTGGCCTATTGTACTACTCTTCTCGGCTTAATGATCTCCACCGACCTATCCTCTTTTTTTGAACGAAGCAGATTAATATAGGTTTTAGTCAAGAAATTTTAAATAATATCAAAACCTAATGTAATGGTTTTTTAGAGTAGGTATAGCTTTTTTCTCCAAATAACAAAGGTTCAATGTAATTAATAAATAAAAATAAGAATTCTTTGATTTAAATCACGCCTAAACCGCTAGACTGATTTGGCTGAAATTTTGAACCTTAAGAGCCAGATTTCAAATTTAGTTATATTCTGATAAAATATTGTAGCGTTGGACCCGAATCGCATATTTAGAAGTGTATAGGTACAGCAAATTTTGAAATTTATGATTTCATAGTTTGTATGTAGTAAGTCTTACGCCTACACACAAAGTGAATCTGGATTGAAGTGTTTTACTATTAATATAAGTTCGGCACTCCCGTGTGAAGCCCGGTAATCTCAACTAGTTATTTATAAAAACATACAAATAAATATAAATATGGAATTTACACTTATTTATTTATACATTATCTTTTGAAATTTTTAAACCTGATGATGGGATCGATTCCGCTGGAGTTGAATTATTTTCATAAGCTACTGAATATTTGATTCCATGTGATTTATAATGAGCATAAATAGCACAATAATGTGGAGCTTCATGTTGACAAATTTTACAACGATATTGCTAAAATTACAAAAAGAAATAAATTTTGGAATCTAATGTACAAAAAAAATTATCAAAATATTGAGATGGTATGGTAAGATCGTAATCAATGGACTAACTA
Organism: Hybos culiciformis; assembly: GCA_964007475.1. Lineage (NCBI taxonomy): Eukaryota > Metazoa > Arthropoda > Insecta > Diptera > Hybotidae > Hybos > Hybos culiciformis. The sequence continues at coordinate 1,783,959 of OZ023274.1, read as the reverse complement.
TTTTTATTTACACAATAATTTTATTTTATTCACCTTAGTTGTTGAATGTGTCTTCAAATGAGTTTCTAGGCCCGATTTCCTTGTATATGTGTTCGGACACTTATCACAAGCAAATTGTCGTTCTTTTGAATGTGTAATCAAATGAACATTTAAAGTCGATTGATCAAAATATCTTTTTTCACATAAATTGCAAGCAAATGCTCTACCCTGTATATGATAAATATTAATGTGCGCATTCAATTTTGATGCATAAAGATATTTCTTTTTGCAAATTGTGCATTCAAATTTTCGCTCTTCATTATGATATTTCATATGTTCTCTTAAACTGAAAATAAAAATTTACAAATTTAATATATTTAAAAAAAAAACATGTAAATCTTATTTATCAAAATAATTACGCTCTATCACTATGGTACGCTTTATGACATTTTTTACATTTGAATGGTTTAATTTTTTGATGGATCATTTCTGTGTGTGATCTTAAACTGATTGCATTAAAAAAATGCTTTGAACACAAACCACATGCAAACTTCTGCCGATTTTCATCATGAGTTATTAAATGTTTCTTTAATGTCCACATATCTTTAGAAATTTTTGAACAAATGTGACAAATTGGACGATCAGAAACTTTTTTTTCTTCTTTTTCCAATTCTGGACCAATACGTTTTCTTCCTTGTTTTTTCGGTCCATAATGACGGGCTTCGTGTCTAGTCAATTGACTTATGAATTTGAATTTCATTGAGCAAAATTTACATTTCAAATTATGTTTTTTTAATTTTTTTTTTATAATTTTTGATTCTGTCTGTTCATAGAAAATTTTGTTTACTACTGTTGTCTTTCTTTTTTCTTTTAAAGTTTTTATATTGGTTGTATTCTTTTCTCCAGCTCCTTTATTTGTGATTCTTTTAAATGTTTCATTCAACAACATTGATTTTTCTTTGCTAATCCTAAAATTTAATGGTAGATCATCTAAATCATCTAATTCATCATAGTTAAGACTATTACTATTGCTATCAGCATTATTTTCCTCGTCATGGAATGGCAAAAAATTCGATTCTTTCAAATTAGCATCAACAAAATTCATCTTGTGCTCATCTTCATCACTTTCTGGTTGTGATTTTGGATTTTTGAATTCAAGACCTGCATCAACATTATAAATATTTTCATACGTTGTAGCCGATAAAATTTTGTTCCACATAAAATCCCATAAATTTTCTTTAAAAATTTCCCTTTGCTCGGAAATATTGTGTTGCTCCGAATGTTTTGTAAAAATATGCTCTAAAATTGTTTTAATATTAAAATGATTAAATTCACAATAGAAACAATTAAATTGAATTTTAATGTTGATGCTGTCGAAATAAATTTCAGCACATTTTTTAAAATTTGTAATTTTTGGTGCATTAAAATTCTTAGAAAAATTGTTCTCCAGTTGTTGCTCCAGTTTTGGTTCCAAATAATCAATTTTCATTTCATCCACCTTCTTGGAATTCATTCTAAAATCGTATCAAAATTGAATTAGGTATAGATTGCGGAAATTATGCTATGCTCTGCCGTTTAGTGATTTCTTATTTCTATTATTTATTTAATGAATTTGTCGTTAATTTTTCTTCTTATTATCTAAGTCTCGAGCAGGCGACCAACGGCCCAATAATGAACAAATTTATGAATAAAACTACTAATCTCAAAACACTTTAGTTTAGTAGTTAAATTAGTAGTAGTGTAGTCTGTAGTATATAGACTCACTTGACTAGACATAGAGTGAAGTGACAATAAAAGTAGATTAAGCAAAAATCAAAACAAAATCCAAAATATTTATTATTTATTTGACATCGTAGCGCAGAGGGCGAAGTCGTTTGATTTTTGGTCAGCAGCGGCTTGCGGTAAAAATAGCCAGCAGCGGCTCGACTCAGTCGATAAATTCCGGTCTTAGCGACCAGCTCGACTTGATCGACTTAGTCGACTAAATCCGCATTTTTTCTAAAAAAAAAAAAAAAAAATTAAAAAAAAAAAATAAATAAATAAAAAAAAAAATAAAATAAAAAAAAAAAAAAAATAAAAAAAAAAAATAAATAAAATAAAATAAAAAAAAAAAAAACAAAAAAAAAGGATTTTAGTCGACTAAGTCGAATAAAAGTTCAGCAGCAGCTAGTCGACCTGAGTCGATAAAAAGGAACCAGCGGCGGCGACTCGAAAATTGTGCCGACTAGCTCGACTAAGTCGATGCGAGTCGACACGACTTCGCCCTCTGTCGTAGCGTAAACATTTTGTGACATATTGTTGCCAATTTAGAATTTGAGTTAACCTTGAAGCTGTAGCTAAAGCTTAAGAATAATTGACTAATTTATATGATGTCCGAATAATAATAATAACAAAATAAATGCATCTGTGGTTCTTCTTCTAATTCTTTATATTCTATGATCAAGACGTCAGATACAATAATAAACAATTTTTATTCAATAACCAAAATTTTTTAATTTTTTAAAACAAAAAAGCCAATGTGCAGTCAGTATTAAAGAAAGCTTTATTTTTTTTATTTAAATATCAGAAATAATGTATCCAAATTGGGAAAATCCAATAACGATTCTAGTAATTTATGTAATATTAACATTTTGTTTGTCATATTTATGGATTTTAATAAGTGGTGATTTGAAGGTAGGTAAACTACGGCTGGCTCTAAATCCCAAAAAAGTGAACATACTGATGATAAATTAATTAATTTTTTGCTTTAGCATTTTTTTATTTAAAACTATAATTTTTTACTTCAATTAAAACAAACAGCAACTTCTTATTTTTTTTGTTTCTTTAATTTTGTATTGATCTTGGGATCAGAGTAATATTATTAAACCGTCTTTTCATTCTTCTACAAAAATTGTTCAACTTATTCCTTTTGTTGCTTGTAAGGTTTAATATCATTTTAATTAATAAATATTGTAATTAATAAATAATAGTTATACTTAGAAAATTAACTATCTTTATATATCAGCTTCTATTGTTCTATTAAAGTATTAAATTCGTAATTAAAATCTATAGGTACCTATTTGTTCTATCTATATATATATATATATATTTTTTTAGAACTTTAAAGGCAGCAAAATGGCATATAGCAAGTACACTGCTCCAGATCCAATTCATTGTTATCAAAATTATAAGCCACACTAAAGCGATATATTATATGAAAAATAATGTTAATAAAAGAAAATTATATTTTAATTGATTTATAAAACAATAATTTAAAATATTTTATTTTTCAAAATTTGTTAAAATTTTTATCCATTTGCACTATAGAAAATAATAGAAAATTGTTATGCTGAAGGCGGAACGGGGAAACGGAACATTTTATTAGGATTAAAATTTTTGTAAAAATTGTGTCCATTTATTTTTTTGCACACTCATTTCAGCAATAATTGCGTGAGAAATCTGACTTTATCAAATTATCTTGGCTTAGATATAATTTACACCTTAAGGTGAAAACACAATTGGGGCGACGACGACGGCGACAGCGATTTTTCATATAAAAAAATCGCCTCAATTGTTTCATTCTCATACAAATATATGGTTTTTGACAGTCGCTATCGCTGTCGCCGTCGTTGTCGTTCCAATTGTGTTTTCACCTTAAATTAGGAGATTTCTACAAGACTTTTATATGAGAGAAATAATTACCGTAAAAATTCTGACCGCACACCTTTTGCGAAAGCAAAAGTGTAAAAATTCGTGTAAAACACTGAACGTTACACCAATGTTAAAGCATTTAAAAAAGACCTTATGCCTTGTTCAGACAATGAACTCTGATCATGATAATCTTACTTTTTGTGATTATCATTCTTTTTTCCATGATTTGCTCATACAAAAAAAGTGTCATCGGAAATCATGATTATCGAAAATCATGAAAAATTTCAGGGATGAGTTTATAGTTTTATACCATCCATGTTACCCATTTCCACTCATTCCTAGTTATTTTTGACTTTTATTTTTGACATATTTTCTTTATTTACAAAACAAAAAAAAATTTGAGTAGCAAATAATATTTATGTTTTTATTTTGTTTGCTTTCATGTTGTTTACTTTTTTTGTTTTCGTTCATAATCGCGTTCACACACGTTTTCAAAGTATGATTATCTACGTAAATCATGATTACGAAATCATGATTAAGTCGTTGTCTGAACAAGGCATTAGTCAGGCTGAATTTTTCAGCTCGTGTATATCGCACCTCAGTTTGTAATTGTAACTTTTTTATAGAAATGACGGCCAATCTGTTTTTTTTTCAACAGCGGCCGGTCGACTTAGCTCTCTGGCTCAAAAGGCTAGTCGATGAGAAATTACTTGTCTTTGTTTATAAAAACGGCCAGTCGATTAGCTAAATGAATTTTCCAGCTAGCGTCATGTCTGATCGAGCTTAACTAAACCATTAATAATTTTTTTGTTTTGACAGTCGTTTGAACATTTTGAAAGCTTAATGGTAATCATTCATTTATTATTACTCACTCATTAAGAATAATTGAATTGAAATAATTAATTAATAATACAATACCTAATAGCGAAATAAAAGCTTGTTGTTGGTGTTTGCTGCTAAAAAACAAAAACCTAAAAATTGTAAAGATAAGAATTTTTTTATCTAATTTTTTTGTATTTTTGATCAATATTGGGGTTAATTCATTGCTATTTTAAATACGGCTTTTATTCAAATTCGTAGATTTATTTCTGATATCAGATTAAAAATGGTTGTTAAACACCATGTCAAGGGCTATGATGAATTTACGAAAAAAGTTGAAGAATTAGAAAATAGTGGTGAGAATATTCATGTTTTCTTCAGCGGGGGAAAAGATGAAAGTGGCAAAAGCTGGGTAAGGAGAAATGGTTTTCATTTCAGTTTTTTTTCGATATTAACATTTTCATTATTATTCTAGTGTCCATATTGCGTAATGGCTGAACCTGTCATTGAGGAGACTTTATCGTCAGCTCCAGAAAAAAGGTAGGTACAACTACCTAATTTACGAAATTCTGGTTCCATTGAACTTGTTTTATATTTATTGTATATATTACCTACCTACCTACCTACATATCAATATATCTTTATCTAGGTAAATACCGACCTAAAAATTTACTAAATTCATTATTAGGTTTCTTTGGAATAATAGATGAAGGAATTAATTAAAAATTAAATAAAACTTAGGCAACTATATAAAGAAAATTACTAAACTATAATTGTAACTTTATTAAGAAAAAAAAAAGATACTTAGTAGGTATTAACAAATTTGTTTTTTTTACACATTTCAGTCATTTTGTTCACGTAGAAATTGAACGTGCCTTTTGGAAAGATCAAAATTGCCCGTTCCGCAAAGATCCCAGAACACATTTAGTTTTTTTGCCAACACTATTACGGTGGAAATCTCCTCAACGTTTGGATGGAGAAAGAGTTTCTAATCAAGAATTGGTGGAAATGTTATTTTCTGATGAAGATTAAATATTATATTAAGGTCCAGTGCACACGGAGCTACTCAAATGAAACTGATCTCTGAAGCAAATCACAAGTCATTCCGTGATAAGTTTCAACCTCTATATGTAATTAAATGAGATATTGCAGACGGCCTTACTTGTCACTTATCAATTAGGAACGCTTGTTTAATCAGTTTGATAAAATTGAACTTTAGTTAGTTTTTTCACATGTGTTTATTACTTTAAAATTAATTATCATGAAAATAATAGGTACAATTTTTTTTTATTTTTTGTTGTCAAAAATTAACGATAAACTTGTGCAGAACTGCATCATTAACGGTAGCGATATAGTAACAGGGTTCTAATTTCAATGACAAATTATAAATCAGTTTTTTTTAGTGGTTCGTGTGCACTGGGACACCAAATTTTTAAATTAAAAATTAAAATTTATAAATGTAATATTTCGATAAAAAAAATTAATATAATTGATTGTAATTAAATTGCCTTAATTTATTTGTACATTATAATATGAAGATGAAATCATTTAATATTTTCCTCTGGTTTTCTTTTCACTTCGCGCCCCGTTTTTCTTCATTAATTTTCAAATAAAAAAATCAATGTTTGTACGACACTTTATAAAATATATATTAAGAAAATTAAGAAATGATAACAATTTGTTTCAGGCTTCTGCAATATTTGATATTATACGATAAACATACTATACTTTTAAAGTAATAATGAAAATCAGTCTTAAATTTTTTTTCTTGACAAATTAATAACAATGAATATTCAAAATATGAGTAATGTTTATTGATTTAATCTAATGTATGGACTTACATTTTAAAAGCATAATCTAATCCTAATGTAATGAAATTTTAACAATATTTTGTTATTAAAAAACTGTGAAATATTTAACTTATATTCCAATTTGAAATATCAGAATAATGATTTTTACCATAGTGTTTATATAATTTCCATAATTTGTCGAAATTCATTTTTGCGCCACAATATTTGCAATCATAGTTACCATCTTCTGGGTGAACTCGATTTAAATGAGTTGTTAAGCCTAATTCATTAACAAATCTTGTATCTGGGCATTTTGGACAAACGTATTGTTTATCCTCAATGAAATGTTGCTTATTATGATCCTGAAGTTCTTCTGTACTATTAAAGTCCTTATTGCACTTGATACATTTATATTCGACTTTTTTCATATCGGGATGATGTTTTTTAATATGCCTAAAATTAAATAAAAATACATTTAAAATTGAGTTAGCATCAAGACTTTTAATAAGTTGTTTTTACATTCTTTTGTCATTGTTAAATTTGTCGAAAACGATTCCGTTCGCTTAAATCTCATCTAATCTTAATCTGAATCTTAAATTTACGCAAGATCAATCTTCTGCACCTAAAGATTAAAGGTGTTTCCAAATTATGTTCATGTCACAATTTTATTTTGTTTTATTAACCGAAAAACACACCACGCAGATTAATTATTATAGCAAGTAACTTATTAATTAACATACTTTGTTTCATTATTCAAATTAATTCAATTTCTGTTATTTTATTTTATTACTTGAAATCGTAGAAGACGATATTTAAAAAAAATCTTAATTTACTTTCCCTTTTAATTAAAATTCAGTAATACCTTCTTAAATTATCAACACGTCCGTAAGCTTTTTTACACAATTCACATTCATGTGGCCTGGCGCCGTTTAATGTATGAACTAATTCATGATTTTCTTTAGCGTGCTTGCGCATAAACTTCTTTGGACAATATCCACAAACATATCTAAATTCACCACGATGTGCCTGTTCATGAGGTCGCCATCTATCCTTACTTTTAAATTGTGAAGGGCAATATGAACACTTATACGGTAAGTCTTCTCTAACTGCATGAACTTTTTGATGTTGTTTTAGTTCTGGTCGACCTTAAGGTAAAAAAAAAAAAAAAATTAGCAAAATTTAAAAAATAAAAACAAAATAATTTTCGATTACGTAAGAAAGTTTTTTCGCAAACATCGCATTTGTATGGTTTAACTTCTGGTTTATTGTGCATTATTTCGTGATGAATTTTTAATACTTTTTGGTTGAAACGTTTATCGCAAAATGAGCACTGATATGGCTTTTCACCAGTATGTTGTCTTTCGTGTATTTTTAATGCACCTGTTAAAAATAATTCATAATTATATACAGACATTCGAATTTTTAATTTGATTTAATTTTTTAACTACGTTTACATGGAATATAATATTTACCTGGGTAGTTGAAACTTTGTTCACAAAATGAGCATTTATAAGGTTTTGCACCCGGTACATGAGACCGTCTGTGACTTTGTAGACTAAATTGACTACCAACTGATTTACCACAAATTTCACAAATATACGTTTTAACTTTGTGTGTCTTTGAGTGTTCAAGCCTTTTTGATGGATCCATCATTTCTTTACAAATTGAGCATGTCCATGATTTAGGATTTTTTCGTTTTCCATTCCCAGCACTACTGAAATCAACTTCAAGATGTCTGTTTTCAATTTTTTTAGAACCGAGAGACGTATTTTTTTTTCGTTTACGACGTTTTCCCCTTATTAATTCAATTTTAATCGGCATTGGTTCATAATCGGAATCATTGTCCGATTCATTTGTTTGATCCATATCCATATCAAAATCTGGTTCCGATTCATCATTTTTATAATCATCTTCTTGCTTCAAAGTTGAGTCCTCTGCTGATGATAATGATGGATTTTGGATTCCGTCTTCGTCCGGCGGCGTTACATTTGTTTCTAATTTAATGTCGGAATGTTTGTCATTGAAATGAGTTGAAAACGAATTCAATGTTTTGTGAATTTGAGAACAAAAATCACATTTTAATAGAAATTCTCCAATTTGGGATGCAATAATTTCACCACATCTTTTATTCAATTGGAAATTTGAATTTTTTGATTCTTCAAATTCGGTTTTTAAAAAAAAATTCTCCTGGTCTAACATTTTGTTGCTTATTTAAATTGTATTAAATTTTTTTTTTTCTTCACATAAAAATGCAATGTTTACTAAATACTAACTAACTACTATCGCGATTGCATTTCCATTTTTTATTTACTTTTTAAATGTAAATTTTTTTTTTGTTTACAACAAGGTGTTTGAGTGTTTTTTCAGCTCAGTCGAAACGAAACGTCACATCATTTTTAAGAACTTCAACCAGTGTTGTTAACTGCAGAGAATTGTTGTTATGACACTTCTCTTTCCTTCTTCATATTTCGGAACAGAGGGCGAAGTCGTGTCGACTCGCATCGACTTAGTCGAGTTAGTCGGCACAATTTTCGAGTCGCCGCCGCTGGTTCTTTTTTATCGACTCAGGTCGACTAGCTGCTGCTGAACCTTTATTCGACTTAGTCGACTAAAATCCTTTTTTTTTGTTTTTTTTTTTTAATTTTTTTTTTTTTTTTTTTTGAAAAAATGCGGATTTAGTCGACTAAGTCGATCAAGTCGAGCTAAGACCGGAATTTATCGACTGAGTCGAGCCGCTGCTGGCTATTTTTACCGCAAGCCGCTGCTGACCAAAAATCAAACGACTTCGCCCTCTGTTTCAGAATTCATAATTTTCACTTGTATTTTGGGGTTGTTTTGGCTCTACCCCCCCTCTAAGTTTCAGCCGATTCTGAGTGGGTCACGTGAACTGCAGTTACGCCGTTGTTTTTTAACATTCTTTGTAAAATATCCCTAAATTAACAGAAAAAAAAGGCATGTAAAAATTATAAATCATGAAATATGAAAAAAGGAAATGAGATCCCCTAAGCAATTTCATTGGTTACGAAATAGAATGCCGTTCAAGCTCGTCGAGTTTATCTGCAGCATTAAACTTCAAACTGCCATCAAGCAGCTGACATAAAGTATCTAGCTTTGAGCTTTAGAGCAATGATGCCAACTTAGGGAATTTTTCCCTAGATCTAGGGATTTTTTTTAGCATTTTAGGAATTTCAAGGAATTTAAAGAATTCTAGGGAATTTTACCAACAATGTAGGGAAAAATGACAAAATCTAGGGTTTTTCTTCAATTCGGTTTAATTTGAATAATAAATTAATAGCAATTTTGGAATTTCTCATCCCAAAAATCGACAGACCAGATCATTTACAATCGTTAGAACTGCTTTGTAATAGTTGTTTCAGACACTTGAACGCTACTACTGTAGAGTTAGAATGGATTAGTATAGCCACCGAGTTTAATAATTTGAAAAGAATAAGTTGAGGGATATCGGTACTTGCGAAATGTTGCTGTGCTTTCTACATTCTAATGCGGAAACTGAAAGAGTGTTTTCAGTAGTACATGACGTAAAAAATAAGAAACGTAATAGGTCCCCATGCATTGAATGCTGTCTCAGTTCAAGAGATAAATGTTGTAAAAAAATTTTGATATCAGAAAAACATTAAAAATTGATGCAAACTTCTTCGATTTATTGTAATAAGGAATGATTTTTTTTTACTACGATAATTGATAATAGTGATAAATATATCGCATCTACAAACCCCCCCGATTCTGAGTGGTTCACGTCATCTGCACTATCTCCAAAAAAATTTTTTAAGTAATCCTTCATATCTAGGGAATTCTAGGGAATTTTTTTACAGATCTAAGGAATTTTTCCCAAGACAAGTTGGCATCACGTATAGAGGAAAAAATTGAGAAAAAATCTATTCAGCGCCAAACTGCAGCGAAACTACTATCGTTTGTTTTGTAGAATATTGAATATTGCAACCAGGGGCCAAATTCTATAACTATGTTGTTCAAAAAAATGTTGCTCGAACAACATTTTTTAAGCGACATCTAATTATATGTCGTTAAAAAAATGTTGTTCGAGCAACATTTTTTTGAACAACATAGTTATAGAATTTGGCCCCAGAACTAATTATAAATAAGAATCAGGACAACATTCAAAATTAAAATTGGTTTCAATTTCTTTTTCTAATATTAATTTAATTTCCAAATATAAAAAAATGAGCACGTTTAAAGGATTTTTTAAAGAAATTACTGGAATTTCAGTGGATCATTTTGAAGAAGAAAACCAGAAAAAATCAAAATTATTTTTCGTTTCTCACTGCCACGGTAATAAAAAAATTTCTAAAAAATATCGAGGTACCTACCCTACCTACTGCCTATGATGCCTTCTTAGCTATGCTAGGTTGGTGTTTCTATCTATCTACTCTACTTAATAATTCAATTACCTATTTTTTTTATCTATTCCTAGCTGATCACTTGCATGGAATTTCAAAAAACATGCAGTCGTTTCCAGGACCAATTTATTCAAGTGAGGTTTCAGCGATATTCCTAAAAAAACAATATCCAAATTTGACGAATTTCATTCACACATTAGAAATAGATTGTAGGTTTTTAAACTGAGGATTTTTTTTGTACACCAATTTGGCATTAATTTAGGTATGTAACGCAACGCAAACTTTCAATCTGCCTCGACTAAAATTTTGCGTTATCAAAACTAATCGGCCAAAATCGGTGTGTAAAATTTTTTAAGGGAGTTCGATACCTATTATGATTTTATTCCATTATTTTTACAGGTCCAACTGAATTAACTTATGATGAAAAACATAAAATTGTTGTTACTGCTATTTCAGCTCAGCATTGTCCAGGTAAGAAGCAAGTACATATTGTTCATGTACCCACTCGGTATTTAGGAGAAGTTAAAAGAAACCAAACTCACGGAAAATAAATAATTTCTGTATTTACGTTATCAACACATTGTATGAAAATTGAAGTTAAGATAAAAATATTCCTGGTTGTAAAAAATAATATTGCAGAAGATCATTTTGGAAAATAAGAATCAAGTAAGATTCACTAGAACAAATTCTGTAAAATTTCTTGCATTATTGTTATGTACGATTTTAATTCGACAAATATCTTTAGAGATAAGTGATGTGATGATCATTGATCTTCATTTAAGTCGCTTAAATCATCTTTGATCTACCCACCCTTGTGATCAAATTTAAATAAATGGACTTTTTATTATTTTTTTTTTACGTACAGCAACTAGGTACCTACTATATCAAAAAAAATTTTTTCTAATTTTTCCAGGATCAGTAATGTTTATATTTGAATCTGATTTTCACAAAGTTCTGTATACAGGTGATTTTAGGTAAATTTATGTTAATTTTTCGATATAAAATTAATGAAAATAATTACTTGTTGTGTTTTAGTTTACTATGTTTCTTTTTAGGATTTCAGAAGAATCTATAAAATCAAATAAATTTTTGACCAATTTAAAATTTGACAACCTATATTTGGATTCAACATTTTTAAATTCATTATACGAATATTTTCCAAGTCAAATAGAATCAATAAATAAAATTTGTGAATTAACCGAAAAATGGATACTGAATAGACCAGATCGAAAAATAATATTAGAAGTGCCTGCACAATATGGATATGAATATCTTTTTATGGAATTAAATCGAAAATTAGGACTAAAAATATATAATGAAGAAAGACAATTACAGAAATATTATTATTTACCTTCAATGGACTATTGTGTTTCAAATGATTTAACAAACAGCTCTGTGATCGTAAGACAAAAAAATTATAGTTCAAGATTTATTAAAATTGAAGAGGCGAAAATTGAAGATGTTTACAAAGAAAAATTTGAATTTCGTATAATAAAGCCAAGTGCAATATTTTGGAAAAATTTGAAGAAAAATGATATTTTCTTCACGGAAAATAATGAAAATTGTAGAGTATGTTTTTCAACCCATTGTAGCCTAGAAGAATTGAGAATATTTTTAAAATTAATTCAAACTGAAGAGGTTACTTTAAATGTGGAACCATATAGTTTATCAGAAAGACTGAAAATGAAAAAATTATTGAATGAATTAATAGGCGCGACGTTGAAAAATAAAGAACTTTTGACACATGAAAATGTGAATGCACCACCGGTGGAAAATTATAAATTTCATAATATTTTTAAAGTAAATGATCAATACAAAATATTAAATTATTCTACGGAAAAAACTAATAATATTGAGCTTTTACCAAAAAAACGAAAATTTTGATTAGTTCAAAAAGTACGTATGTATGGACTTAAAAAAATTAATATTTATTGTATTCATGTTTAATAAATTTTTGATTGTTTGTATACAGTATTTTTTTTTTATCATTAGGAAAATAATAGAAAAATTTGTTCATAAAACCTCTGAGTGTTATGTACACAATTATTAAAAAAACAGCACAAACTTTATTTCAAGTTAACAAGTGGACATTTTTACATTACTACGATTGAAGGTTATTTTTTTCTACAGTTGAAAAAGCTCGAATCTCAATTAGAAGTTGATAATGCAAATAAATCCACATGAAAGGTCCTATAATTCTCAGTAGAAGAAGGGTAGTAAGTTGTAGTAATCTTAAGGTGCGAATGTTTGTTCAAAATAAAATTAAAAACCTTCAAACCACCTATTTAAATTTTTTTAAGCCATTTATTTGAATGTATATGTATTATTTTTTTCTTAACTTTGTTCGTTCACGTTTCAATTTTGACAATAATCATATTTATTATATGTATATACATCGTAAGTATCTAAGTTTTTGTTTTTATAAACAAAAGACTTAAGCAAAGAACTTGATTTGCAAGCATTGAAGTATTTATTTATTTAAATTTCATGACGATAATATAAACGTACCTTAGACTTCAATTAGGTATTTATTATAGTCAAGCACATTATTATTGTTATTGTTCATTATTAATGAGCAAAGATCAGGAAGAAGAAATGTTAAAACGTAGTAATGTTGCAAGAATAAAAGAGAAGATCCGAAGGTCGAAATAATTATTTTCTATTATTATTATCAAATAAAAACATGATGTTATATAATTAATTACTATTAAATGACAATAAACTTTAACATTAATGTCTAGTACTTTTTTAAGAAGTTTTAGGCAGGCGCAGAAATTTACAGAAAAAAATTTAATATTTCAAATATTTTATTTGTTAGGGCTACTAATTGACTTAGGTACTTGGTTTTATTATTAGCCAACATCGAATCGTTCGAGTCTTACATTGTAATAATATTCACTTATGTGACATTTCACCTCATCTCTGTAAAAACTTTTTTTTATAGTTTTGGTAAAAGTTTTTTCTTTATTCAAATTGTTTTTAGCAGAATTAAGGTATTGTGTATCGAAAGAAATTATCTAAATATGCGTAAAGAATACAAAATTAGTTTCAATGATCGTGATATTGAAGTATGTAAGGTGTGTATTTTCCAATATTAAAAACTAAATAAATTTTCAGTATTTTTGTTAAGTTATTTTAATTGTTTAAGAAAATTATTTCATAAACATAAATATCTCGCAACCTTAATTACGTATTTTTTTAATAAATCATTATTAATTGTTTAATGAAATTGTATTTTAAAATAAAATAGTTAGCATATCATATAATTTATATTTTATAATTACATTCTTGTCTGTGAATTAAAAAAAAATTCTACATTGTTAAAAAATGTAAAATTTTTAATTCGGATAAAATTAAGCGAATAAAGTATATATTGAAAACACAACAACTGGTACCATTTCGAATATTACAATTAAATTTAAATCATACCTTAAAAAATATACATAATATTAAGAATATTTGAGAATATAGATACCTACTTAATTAGGTATTTTGGTATCAGTTTATTCTGTTTCAACTTAAATTTCAAAAATTCAATTTTAAATTTACCAACCATTTGATAGAATTTTTGCTGAAGATGTAATTCAATTGTTATATGCTAAAAATGTTCAACTAAATTATGTAGGTATTATTAGAAGAAAATTATATGTTATTGTAGGTATAGGCACCTACTTTTCTTTTTTTCATTCATGACAAAATTTTTTACAATCACATTTTACTTGAAGTATTTTATTATTATGATGAGATATCAGAAAACAAAACAAGTAAAAATTATGTTATAACACCTGTCCTATTTATAGATATTAAAATCACAAAAAATGTAAAAAAAAAAGTTATACACCTTTATGTACTTAACGTATAAAAAATTATTCATGTAAATTTAGATTCTTTGAAAAACAAACAATAATTGAATATGATTAAATATTTATTTTCAAATTATTTCTGAGAAACTTAAAGCAGTTAAAAAATCCTTGAAAACGCGATTCTCTAATAGTTTTCTTTAAATTACATATAAATAAGCATAAGTATGTAGTTTGTATAAAATATTATTTACACCCATGTCGGACTTAGGTTTCCAAAAAATTTTTTTTAAAATGTCATTATGCCAGAATATGCTAGTACCTACCTGATCAAAAATTTTTAGAAACTAGGAAATATTATATCTATAATGTAAACTATCATTCGATATATTTTATGACCAGAAATTTAGGTATGCGAATATTTCTTGATCAAGATTAAAAAAATTGTTCTCTCGCACATTAAACTTTTTTTTATTCAATGAAATTCTGTAATTTTATGTGAAAAATCAAAGAAATTTATTTTATGACAACATTTGTATAAATTTTATTTATAAAAAAAATGTTATATATGCATGATATAATTATAAATTTAAATAAAAAACAATGAACGAGTAAATAATTCTCAATTAACGAAAACAATATAAAAAATAATGACAATAACATAATTATATTTTGATTAAGTATAATAAAAAAAAATAGAATACTAAAAATAATACAAAATTTTTATCATATTTTTATTTTATTCTATTTATGACTAAATCGCTGACTACTACCAAACCCTTCTGATGTGGAGAATCGGTTAGCTCCTGTGCTAATCGAATCGCTTCGATACAATGCTTACGAGCCAAAAATCTCGTTTGCTCCAAACCTTGTGATTTATGAACTAATTCGTAGGCTCTTTCAACATCACCCTCTTCTTGGAAACGACGTATAATCATTGGATTTAGCTCTGGATACTTTTCACACGCAAAAAGTACTGGAGCTGTTGCTAAGCCCAACTTCAAATCAGCAGCAGCTGGTTTACCCATCGCCTCGGATGATGATACAAAATCTAACATATCATCGACCAGCTGAAATGCCAATCCTATATTCCGTCCATATTGGAATGCAACATTTGTTAATTCTTCGTCAGCACCAGATAATAAAGCAACTGCTTTCAATGAATTCGCAATTAACGATGCTGTCTTACGATAAGTTTTAGACAAATAATGAGCAAACCGTTCATTTTCATTTTCCTTCGAACCCAACTGCATAAATTCACCTTGAACTAAATCTGTTAGAATTTGACTAAGTGTTATAGTAACATCATTATTTCTCAAGCGTGTTACCAATATGGATGCTATAGCTAAAATATAATCACCAGCCATAGCAACTTTCTTATGATTCCATAAAACATTTACACTTGGCTTGCCGCGTCGAAAGTCTGACTGATCAATGACATCGTCATGAACTAAACTAGCCGAATGTACCATTTCCATCCATATTGCAACTGTTCTTTGTTGGGACAACAAATGACTTGATTCATTATTCATATGATAATTTATTGCTTTGGCCATTAGCATTGCAACCATAGGACGTAAAGCCTTACCTTGACCATCAAAATAATATGATGCTATTGTTTCTAGCTCGGGTTGATTTGTACCAGTGAATAAATATTTTCTGACATCTTCATAAAAATATTTCAGTTCATCTTCAATTAAACTATACGGATCAACTTGTAGATCTCCAGCACCAGCAGCTGGTTGTTGTGTATGAACTGTACTATATTCGCGTACTACACCAAATTTCATTGAATTATATTGTGAGGGAAATCTTTTTACAGTACAACTACCATCATCAATTAACATTTTTTGTAATGGTTTTTTTGTAAAGAAATCAAAAGTAATTTGTTGCTGCTGCTGTTTTTGTTGCTGCAGTAATTGTTGTTGTGCAATAATCAAAGAAGATGTATAATATTTTCTTTTATTATTTACAAAATTATAATTCGTCGTGATATTGTTGTTTTTATTAACAAAATCGTTCAATAATATCAATTTTAAATTTAATTTATTTGGACGGAAATAAATTTGTGACTTATAGCCCAGACAAAACATTTTTAATATTATTAATATTTTTTTTAATTATTTTAACGAAATAATAATTTTGAAAAATATAATTAATTTTTAAAAAAAATTTTCTTTTTTTTAACTTTTAATTTCTCTCCGGACTTGACCTCGTTCCAATAGAGTTTATCTGTTTAGTGTTTAAATTAAAAAATGTTTAATGCAAATCAGCTGCTGTAAAAAATTACGAAATTTTCTTTTATTTTTTATGACATTTGCGATTTGTGAACCCAGGTTACAAGGTGCAGAAATGTTCAAAGCTTTCAACGGAGATATTTACATTGTATACTTGCATCAGTTAGATTTGAAAACAATGAGCTTTTATTAATAATTTAGCTTTGGTTGTGATACAATCTTAGCTTAGACATAAGATATATTTTTTGAAGGGCTTTAATGGGAGATTTTCAATTCCACTACCCCGAGATTAGACTGGATTTTTCTACTATCTTTACTATCTTTACTATCTTTACTTAAATGTATTGGTGAAATTTTATTATTTTATTCATTGTGAATTCACTATCTTCTCAACTGGCAGGATTTAAATCAAGACAGTTGAGAAGATAGTTGACTGGATAGTCACAGTCAGAAAAAAAGAATACGTTTTTTTTTTTTTACTTTTACATGCAAAATAAAAAATTGTATGCCTTGTTTTTTTTTTTATCACTGTACTCAAAAAAAAAAAAAACAAAAAAATTTAATACAAAAAAATTAAAACATGATAAAAATCTTGATAGAAATCAGGATAGTAAAAAGACATTCAATCAACTATCTTCTTACAAACACAGATAAATAACACATACAATGATCTACTATCCGGACAGTTTACTATCCAGTCTAATCTCTGCGTTACATTAGGTAGTTGATGATCGTGAGATGTATCGAAAAAGAGCTGAGCAAAGTTTGTAAGATCTCCAGCTCTAAAAATTCTACTGCATTAGCTACACCTATACCGAAGTTAGATATAGTTAATTTGGTAGATGCTACATATCCACTAATACTGAATTCACTCACTATTTTGTGAAGTAATAACTTTCAAACCCTATTCTCCATTCTAGCGTAAATAAAGAGAGAATCGATTACAGTTCAAATTCAAAATGGAGTGAGATCGCATTCGGAAATACGCATTTTACTCCTGGGACAGTAAGTATATATACTCTTGGGACAGTAAGTATATAATTGATTAAACTTAATGACAAATTACCCAAATTATTTGCCTTTTAATGCGAATCCTTTAGGTGTATTAACTACACTTGTTTTCGTCGGATTTAGTTAAAAACCAGGAAAAATGTATTAATTATTTTAAATTAAATTGATTGCAGCTTATTTTAAAATTCAAAGTCTTTTTATATATTTTAATAACTTTATTGTAAACACACATTATTTAAAATATGAATCCACGAATTAATATCGATAATATAACTTATAACACTTTTATGAATAATGTTCAGATTAATATGTATATTTTAATAGTGACAATTTAGTATTATCAATCAATACAAGGATAAATACCAAATACATTATTAAATACAAATCCTTATTTTGCATTTTTTTGAATTACATCTAAAGCTTGACAAATATCACCTTTAACAGATTCCAATAATTGAACTAATGAATTTCCTTCATTAGAAAATCCCATTGATATCATGGCTAAGACGGAATTGTTTATATTTGTATCTAAAATAAAAAAATTATTTTATTTGATTTGTAACATTTTTTATTCCGTTCATAATGAAGTAATTTTTATTATTATTTTTTATTTTATTATAGCATAATAAGCGGGCTGATCTTAGACCTTTGAACTAGCCTTTAGCTAAAAATATTCTTTAAATTAGCCTTAGCCGTTCCCTTTTGAAAATAATTTACAGAAAAAATACGAGTTAAGCAAATAAAAAAGTTGTAAATAAGGAGATAGTTTTTAAAGAAATTATCAAAATATTTTTTTTAAGTATTTTTGTTTGTCCACCTTTTTTTGTACCTCGCTGTGACTTCGACCCACTAATTCTTTTTTTCGACTGCTGCTGCTCATTCGTGAAATTTTTTGTTTTTTTCTCGGCTAGAAAATGCACGTTTTTACCTGAGATCTTAAATTGTGGACAGACATTTATATATTTACTTATTGAAGATAGATAGATAGAAAATATATATTTATATATATCATAATATCAAAGTTCTATATTTTACAAACATAATATAATTTGCAAGTTTTGTTTTAATTAACTGATTTAATCTTTTTAGCTACAGATTACTCACTTTTATGGTAAACAATGTTATTCTCAGTTTGTTTCTCAATAGGATTTGGTAAATCGGTGCTTTTTTTATTTTGTGCATGATTGCTCTTATTTCCAAGTTCTTCTGAGGTATCTGACTTTTTTTCAAAAGCAATACTTTTATTTCTAGATGTCCCCAAAGTTTTTTCAATCATTGTCCAACCAATATCGTCTGGACTCAATTCTCTGTAACCTGCATTTTGACTATTAACTCCACCAACAGCACCATCCATACTTGTTAAGTCAAAATCAATCAAAGTTCCAACTTCTATATTCTTGTTAGAATTAACTTTTATTTGATTAATGTTCTGTTCTTCCACATCCTGCGATATTGGAGTTGTAGGTAGTTTTTCTGAATTTTCTGGTTTATGCAGTTGTTCTTGATTTTGTGTTACGGTTAATTCCTGTTGCTGTTGCTGAATTTGAGTTTGTTTTTGTTGTTCTTCTTGTTGTTGAATTGGCGTTTTTAGAGGTGCCAGAAAATTATGGAAAATATTTCCAAAAGATCCTAAAGCTTGAACCCCAGCTTTGATTTTTGTATCAATAAATCGGTTTGATCCATCATCTGGAAATATATTCGTTGAATGGTTCATTGTATTTTCCTTTTTTTCAGAAGAATTATTTAAGTTGTTTGATGTTACATTACTAGCATCAATGTCAAAATAATTTACTTGTTTTTTATTTTTTTCAATATCTTCAGAATCAATTTCAGTATTATCTGTATCTGTACTATCAGAATCTGAATTATTGTTACTATTATAGTTTTTTTCTTCAAAGCAAACTTTTTTTTTATTATTGATAATTAAAGAATTATCAGTATTATTCAATGAATCATCATTTGCCATTCCTTCCATCATTTCAAAAAGATTATGAAACGCGTTATTAGCTCCATTGCGAATTGATTTTCTAACATTACAATCGTTACCTTGCTTAGAGTCTTTATTATTTAATGAATTCATACTCAATTCTTCAAACAATGAAGCATGTTTCGCTGGCTCATTGTATCGAATCATTTTATGATGATAATGTTTTTTTTTACGTTCACATCTTGAGCACAAATCATAATTTGGACATGAAAAACATTTATATCGAAAACCAACAATTGGATGAACATTGCAATTATCACACACAACTCCTTCATGGACAGGCTTTTTGTAGTGTTTATAACTGCTACTGTTATTAGCCTTGGTTCCTTTTAATTTAGAAGTTTTAGTTCGAACATCTTTCTTCAAAATTTGATCTTTCTTTGTGAAATTTTCGACCTTGTCGTCTTCATCATCACCATTATCAGCCAAAATAAGTTTTTTTTTTGACAATTTTATAAACATTTGATAAGATATGTCATCAGTTATTTCCACTTTATCTCCATCATCATCTAAAATTTTTTAATAAAATACCTGTTAACAATATTAATATTAAATCATAAAAGAAAATTTTTTATTAGAGATGACAATATATATTTATTTTTTTTTTTCAAAAAAGTTTGTGGTAGGTAAATCACTTTTCTTAATTTTTTGGTAAATACGTAAATATATAATAATAAAAATCTATAGATACTAAAAAATTCAACACATACATGAATTTTATTTTCATCATATTTAAATGGAAAAACAATTTCGTAGCATTTTATTTACAGAAATTAGGTACCTACCTACCTACCTATATAAAATTAAATAACTAAAATATCGATAGAATTTTTTTTTCTATTTTGAACTGAATTTGGTTAATTTATCATTATCTAGGTAAAATTGTAAGTATGTATTATTATTAAAACAGTTCTATATCCAATGGTATTCAATGGTCAAACCTAATTTACCTAAAAGTAAAATGCAAATTCCAAAGCCGAGTTTGAACTGACGACCGAACACTACGCCCTAAGATAATTATAATTATTACAATACATTACAACATGACGACAAAGTCTAAAAAAAATTATTTTATCCTTAGTATTATGCGTATGTAGGTACCTAACCTACCTCGGTAGGAACATGAAAATAATTTCCAAAAAATTTCTGTTCACAATATCCCTAATTAAGAATTAATTAGGTCGGTATGTATGGGTAGATACCTATGTATTTAGGTCAGGGTAGTTTCTAGTGGGTCGTGAATGTTAATATTCCCTTGCACCTAGGACTGTTGGCTCGTTGTACCACTCTATGCGATGGGTCTTTCATTCTTCATCGAGTATTTAAGCTCGAATAAGTAGGTATCAGGTAAATTAGGTACATATACCTTAATAAAGGAATTCAATACTTTTTCTTTCTTTGAGTGTTGAGAATAGAAAAAAACTACGTCTCTATTGATTTTTTTTTCTAAATTATAAATAAATTTGGAATTATAAAAGAAGGATAAAAGGTGGATTAGGAAGGAAAAGGATTACAATGGAAAACATACCAATCCAGTATTTGAATAAATATTGAATATCTAAATTATTGCAAGTTTTGAAAAATTCATTATAGCTGGTAGACAATTCGTTGTAAATTATTTGTGGTTTTCCTGCTTGTTGTCTCTTGATGGAAATCTTCAAATATTGTGCTGTTGTTGTTGTTGCATCATTCATTTTATTTTTTTTTTTATTTACGAAAAAATCAATTTAGCTTTTAATTTTAATTAATTTATTTTTTATTAAATATTACACCTATTAAAAATTATATTATTGATTGAAATACCTATTTAAATATTTTTTTTTTGCTTAGATCACTGCCTGCCTGTCGCTACTAATGTACGAAACGAATCAATGTATGGATATGTAAACGAGTTTTTGACAAAGGTTTATCTCACTCTACAATCATAGCATTCTGCATATTGCCTCACGAAATATCTGTTTTCTTAAAACATTAACGTACTCTGTCAGTCGATTTTCAAAACCTGTATTTCTGCTCTTGAACATGTTTTTCGATCGATTAATTTGTCCAAGGCAAAAATTAGCAAAATGGAAACAAAGTATTTCTACTTGCTATAAATTCGTATGTAAACGCAACATACAGATGTTTTTAAGCTTTTTTATTTTTGACAGATTCATGGGGTGCATAAAATTAATGATGGCTTGATAATTCATTATCAAGTATTCTACAATAATCTACATTACATTTTAGTTTATTATTTAAAAATATCATAAATAAATTAATACCTAATTGAATTTTATTATTTAGTACATTATTTTAATGTTAGTAAAAGAAAATGATTTAATAATTTTTTAAATTATATTTTAATAATTTTTTTTTTATAAGGATCTGCTGAAGGAATCAATGTTTACTTCTAAACAATTTGGTATCAAAGTTCACAGTTCAATTGGTATCATAAGTAATCAGTGTAAGAATATAAAATTGGTGCAAAATAATTTTATAAGTAGATTCATTGCGAGCATGACACATTTAAAACTACACGGAAAAGTAGCTGTTGTTACAGCATCAACAGATGGGTATATAAATCAAATTAAATTTTTGTTTTTATTTATTTGTTTTTATATTAGATATATTATATATATTATATGTATAAAATATACTTTTGTTTGTCAATGACACTGTATACATTATCCTCCTTACGTACCACCTTGTAAATTTTAAGAAGAAAAAGCATTGTTTACTGGTAAAGTCGGGTAAATCTTATGATTAATGATAAAATTTTGGGTTTAACATTTTACCTAATATAGCTTTAAACATCGACTTTCCTATTAGAAGCTTCATTATTTTTTATTACTGTGCATATGATTTTTAAAGAAAGTTAATCTTGCATTAATTAGGCTAATTTCGTTTTCAGAAAAATTAATTAACCTTCTAATTTCAGGATTGGCTTTGCTATCGCTAGACGTTTAGCTAAAGATGGTGCGCAAGTAATGATATCATCGCGAAAACTTGAGAATGTTAATGCAGCAGTTGCAAAACTCAAGGAACTTAATTTAGATGTATCCGGTACACAATGCCATGTTGGTAAATCGGAAGATCGAAAGAAATTATTTGAAAAAACCATTAAAGAATTTGGAAAATTAAACATATTGGTACTGCCTGAAATCTAATAAAATTATAAATAATCGCTCACTTTACAAGTTAAATGTTATAATTTTTTATTATTCATCGATCGACTTTTTTTCATTTTAGGTTAGTA
This sequence comes from Hybos culiciformis, assembly GCA_964007475.1. Lineage (NCBI taxonomy): Eukaryota > Metazoa > Arthropoda > Insecta > Diptera > Hybotidae > Hybos > Hybos culiciformis. The sequence continues at coordinate 1,761,092 of OZ023274.1, read as the reverse complement.
ATGCAGCAGTAAGTCCTTCAGTCGGTGCGGTATTGGATTGCGAAGAAGAAGTTTGGGATAAAATTTTTGATATCAATGTTAAATCTTCCTATTTATTGGCCAAAGAAGCATTACCTTATCTAAGAAAACAGAATAATTCAAGTATTGTATTTGTGTCCAGTATAGCTGGTTATAATCCATTCGAGGTGAAGAAATTTGATAGAAAATAAAAAAAGATCGAAACTTAAGAGAGGAATTTATTTAAAGGTTGTTATGTTAGGCTACAAAAAATCCACCTAACAATTTTGAATTAATAATGCTTATTTGGAGTTTGTAATTTTCGGATAAAATGAATTCGTACCTAATAACGCGCAATATTAAATTATTAAACTACCTACTTTATTTTTATTACATAACAGAAAAAAAAATTGTTGATTATTGTATTTTTTTTTAGCTACTAGGTGTTTATTCAGTGACTAAAACAGCATTAATTGGATTAATAAAATCTGCCGCGAAACAATTGGCACCCGAGGGAATACGTGTTAATGGCTTGGCTCCAGGTGTTATCAAAACACGATTTTCAAGTGCAGTAAGAATTAAAATCAATTTTATTAATTTTACTTCTTTCAAAAATAACTCAAGACCATTGACGATATAAAATAATTTATACCTACATATAATATAACTAATATATTTTTAATCAATCGGGGGTTTCTTTGGATACACATGAATTTCCCATTATTAACAAACAACATAATTTCCCATTTTCAATAAACATAAGATACATTTTTTTATTTTTCAATTTCAGTTATATGAGAGTGAGACGGCTTTAGAAGAAACCCTAAGGCAAATCCCAATGCAAAGGCTTGGTAAATTTTAATTTGATTTTCACATTTTAAAAAATACCCATATTTGATATTTTTAGGAGAGCCTGATGAAATGGGTGGAGTTGTGTCGTTTTTAGTTTCGGATGATGCTAGTTTTTTGACTGGCGAAACAATAGTAGCATCTGGAGGTATGATAAGTCGTCTATGAAGAATCACAAATATAGAGTAATTATTAAGTATGAAAATTTTTTTATATTGGTTTGTTAAATAAAAGTAATAATAAAATTATTTTATTTTTATACTATTATATACTAGTACTTATTTTAGTAGAGATTTGTATAATAATACCAAAGAAAATAAATTATGATTTGAAATTAATTAAATAAAAATTAACCACAAGTTGATTTCTTGAAGTCAAATTTTGTAAAAACCAAACCACTGGTAAAAAAGTACCTACTCAACAGAGTGTGACGGTGACGACCTAAACTAAATCGTCTTCTGCACAAATTGGAATTATATTTTACACTCTACCGAATTAACCAAATACTTTACGGAAATCATAATTTTAGTTCTAAATATGGTTTTTTCATCCTGTTAATGAAATTTTAAAAATAGAGATCAATTTATATTTAAAGAAAAAATAGTCGAATAAAATAAATAAAGATACCTAGTTGTAGACTTGTAGCAGGCAAATTTTTCAATTTTGTTTCTATATCTGTCTGTAATTCTTGTTTACACTTTGCTAATTTAAAATCTTCGCAAGCAGTTTAACATCTTGGGGAAAATGAGCCGTTCACACGATGTTAATCATATGTTAAATGTTAAGATGTTCAGCGCTGTCAGTTGTCAGATAAAAAATTTCAAATAATATCGGGATAAGCTCAAAGGAACTTTTAATGTGCGTACAAAAGTTTAAATATGTGAACTTGTGTCAAGGTTAACCTTCTTAAGAACTCGCGCCGACTACGCGCGTCATTTATCTTGAGTGTATCTCCAGCCAGTAGAGCGAAGAAAGCGAAAAGCATTGGCAATTTGGCATTGAAAAAAGTGAAGTGAATAAAAAACCGCCAGAAAAAATAATCTACAACTACAAAGAATTTTTTTTATTAAATAAATAAATTTAAAATTAACAACTCTGTTATTAATTTTAATATTATTAATTTTTTTTTGAATTTGATTTACAGAGCAGTAAAATATAATTAGCCTTAGCCTGCGTTGTTTGTTGTCTGTTTATTTATTCAAAAAATTATTCCATCATGTATGGTTGATTACCTCTAAAGTCCTAAAGTCCTATAAATGAACCTACGTAGATAGTGGTACCTATTTTATTTTCATTTTAAGCACACACCAAAAAGTCTAGAGACATAATGTCGACACTTCGACCGAGAAGAACCACTCTGAAGACAGCAGCTAAAAATACACAAATAATAGACATTTCATCGGATGATGAACCTCCTAATTCATCAAAATATTTGATTTCATCAGACTCTGAATTTGATCAGCCTATCCAAGTGAAGTAAAAAAACCCTCAGTTTTACTTTTCCTTTTTTATTCTAAAAATAAATCATTTTATTTTAGAACTAAAAGAAAGTTTCCTGTAAAAACAATTCCAGCTGAAAAGCCACCAGAGAAAAAGAGAAAAAAGGAAAACAATAATGCAAATAACGACTTCGAAACTAATATTGACAACGTTATTGATCGCGAATCTTCAGTAGAGAATTATGGCTTTCACAATAAATCTGCTCCGTGGACTATTGATCAATTGCTCGCCGAAAGACAGTGTATATCTTTGAATATCAGTCAAAATATTGTTAATCTATTTAAAAACGATAATACTATTCCATTTATTTGTCGTTATCGTCGTGATTTGATTGGTCCAGAAATAACACCAGAAAAATTACGATACATTAAAAATACATACTCCGAAATATTGAATTTGCAAAAAAGATCTGAGACGATTATAAATCAACTGCAAAAGGAAAATAACTTAAATCCAAATAATCGAAACGATTTTTTGGCGGCAAGAACCATTGAAGAATTAGAATTTCTCGTAAGTTAGATTGTAACATAAAAATTTTTTCGGGTAGGTACCTACCTACGGAGGAAAAATGTTTATTTACGAAGTCACAGTGGAAAAATTGCTTAATAACATTCTGTTTATTGCTTGAAGTAAACTCTATTTTCAAACTATCCTACTTCCCTAAAATAAGGTCATCATCAGAAAGGATTTTGATTTAGGGTAGGAATATTTTCGTACAACGTGAAATCGCTTAATCTACCGTAAACTTAATTGAAACCTAAAAATATTGTACATATTTACAAAAAACGGAAAACAAAATTATTCAATGATTCTTTTTTGTAGTATGCACCTTATAAACCAGCAAATAAAGGTACACACGCAGAGCGAGCTAAAGCACTGGGGTTAGAAAAATATGCAAAAGAAATTTTGGATGGAAATTCTCCTCCAGTACAATTAAATGACATTGTTGATTATAGTAATGAGAAATTGGATAATGTTGAAAAAGTAAAAGATGGTATAATGCATTTACTTTCTCATATAATGAGTAAAAATTCTGAAATTTTAGAAGAACTAAGAAGACTGTAAGTAATTTTTGAAGCATTTGGATTAAAAATTTTTTCTAGAATGATAATAGTCTTAATAACGTTGCTAAACGGATGATATTCTGTATGCTTGATTTGTTCTAGGAGAAATCCTTGTTTTTTTCAAAGGTTACATTAAATTTTATATAATTTTTGACCCCAATTTTATTAAAAATACTTATATACTTATATGTTTTTTTTCAAAGCCAAAAAGTTCATCGGATTCAATTAAAAAGTTCAAGAACTTCATCAAAGACTAAAAGTACTTCAAAAAAAAATAATGAAGGTGCAAATAATAAAAATAATGATGACCACAAATATGAGTTGTATTTCAATTTTGAATGTCTTATTCGTTATATCAAACCTCATCAAATTTTGGCAATCAATAGAGGAGAAAAATTAAAACATTTAATTGTTAAAATAATTGTTCCAGATCAAGTTAAATTAGATCTTATGTATTGTTGCCGAAGAGTGTATTTATCACATGGTGTTCACTATGGTTTAAGAACAGAATTGTTCCAAATTTCATTTGAAGATTGCTATAGTAAAAAGTTACAGCCCCTATTAAGCAGACAAATACGTTCAGATTTAAATGAAATTGCAAAAACAGCTGCAATTGAAGTTTTTGCTCGTAATCTTAAGCAATTGTTATTAATGTCTCCTTTAAAAGGTGAAAAAATTTTAGGAATTGATCCAGGTTTTTCAAATGGATGCAAATTGGCATTAATTTCTGAATCATCTGATTTACTTGAATATAATGTTATTTATCCTCACACAAGAACAGCAAATTTAGATCTCTGCACAAAAATATTAGTGGATTTATTAAACAAACATAGGTGAATTTTGTATTTAACATTAAATACGTAATTTAGTTTTTTCTTTGTTATTGTAAAATCAATGATTTTGTTAAAAATTTATTAAATAGAATATTTTCAAAAAAGATTATGAACATATTTATTTTACTATTGAAAGATCAAAAAATATTAACTTATTTAATCCCAATAAAATTGATCATTTTTTAATTTATTACATAATGTTCATGAAATTATTATTTTTTAGTTGTAAGATCATAGCTCTAGGGAATGGAACTGCTTGTCGAGAAACAGAATTTTGGATAACAAAATTATTTGATGAAGGTGTTTTAGACCCCGATATTATTAGATACAGCATTGTATCAGAAAATGGAGCTTCAGTTTACTCGTGTAGCGATACTGCAAAAAAAGAATTTCCAAAACTTGATATTAATATAATAAGTGCTGGTTCGTATATTTTTTGATATTAATTAAAGAAATTTTGATTCATAAAACTTGTTTGGATCACTCGAAGTTGATGAGGATCATATAGGTCATAGGACCCTCTTTTTAGTTCTTAAAAAACTTCTGCACACATCATTGAGAGTACATGCTTTTTCAGCCGAAAATATTTAAGTTCAACTTGTTTTTTGTAACCAAAAAATTTCAAACATAAGCCTGATGACCATAATTGATTATTAATAAATAATTTTACAGTATCAATTGCGAGACGATTAAATGATCCGTTATCAGAGTTAGTGAAAATTGATCCTAAAAACATTGGTGTTGGTATGTATCAACATGATATAAATGAAAAAATTTTAACGGAATCACTGAATGAAGTTGTTTCTGAATGTGTTTCATTTGTTGGAGTTGATATAAATACCGCTAGCATTAGCATTCTCAAACATATTGCTGGTTTAACTGAATCTCGAGCTGAAAAAATAATTCAATACCGTATTGAAAATGGTTCGTTTAAAACACGGAAAGATCTTCTGAAAGTGAAAACTATAGGAGAAAAAACTTTTACTCAATGTGCTGGGTAATTTTTTAAAATTTAAAATTAAAACACAAAATAAAGCATTTTTGATCAATATTTTTTAGTTTTGTTCGTATTGAACCAAAAACTGTAACCGGAGAAATAAGAAATATATTGGACACCACCAATGTACATCCAGAAAGCTATTATATTGCGGAAAAGTAAGCTAGAATTATTCTTAAAATTTATATAAATTTATTTATTTTAAATATTGCAGAATCATAAAATCGTGTAAGCTGAATATGGTTGATATTGGTCAGCGGGAATTTATAAATGAAATTAAAAAGTATGTTTCAATTAATCGAATTGAACAACTGTCTAAGGATTTCAAAATTCCAAAAGAAAGGGTATGATAAAACTTAAATAACAATAAACAACTATTATAACATATTTTAATTTAATTAAGTCATTGAACCTAAGAGCAGAAGATGTGTGAATTTTGTCACCCAATTCAATTTTTTTTGACGAAAAGAGTTTTACAGAAAAATGTGGGAGATATAGTTGTAGTAAATATTTTTCTACCGACGAAGTTATCACCCTTCACGATGGTGGTGATGGAATATTCGTGGATTTGAATCGCATTTCGGGCTAGGTTTGCGTGATTTTTCGTTTGCAACTTGATCTAAGTGTTTGTATTGTTAAAATAAACACTAAGGAACTAACGTGAAGTAAAATATATTTCATTGTATAACAAATTGAAATACTGCTCTAATTCTTTAATTAATTTTTTATTTTTTATTTTATTTGAATTAAACTCAGGTTGATGTCGTTCTGGAGACATTACAAATAGAAATTAATCGTGATTATAGAGAAGACTTTAATAAAAGACCACTATTTAAGAAAGGAATATTCAAAATGTCTGATTTAAAAAGAAATTTTTCTGTAACAGGTACAAACGTTAAATCAATCGAAAAGATAATATTCACTAAAAAAACTAAAATTTACATTATTAGGAGCAGTTTCTAATATTACTCACTTTGGAGCTTTCGTAGACATAGGATGTGAAAATGATGGTCTTATTCACACTAGCAACATGAATGGTATTGTACAAGAAAACAATTTTTTTAGCTACATAAGTAATCTCTTAACTAATGAATTTAAATAAAAAATTTTAGGCATGATTCTGAATATAGGCGATCGTGTGAACGTTCAAGTTATAGACATTGAAATAAATCGTAGACGTATTCAATTAAAACTAGAAAGTATGGGAATTTAAATATCACAACAAAATACATTTCCTTAGAAACTTAGAATGGACATCATAATTTTTTGTATTAAAAAGATTAACGTATAATTTTTTATTACGGCTTTTAAAATTTAGATTCAATATTTCATAATTAAAATATGAAATGTAATTTATTATGAGAATAATGTTTTATTTGTTTGCGATAAATGTAAAAAAAAATAAGTAATCTAAAGTTTTCATTTTTAGAAGCTTCTTATTTATTTTTATAGGTTCCTAAATGCTACATGCACAGCATTATAAGCGGAGTGGGTAGGTATTTTGTTTTATTTCAAAGAAATTCAATCTATCCTCAAAAAACTGAAAATTTGTTGATAAGAAAATGATCCGAGAAGTATTATTAAATAGATTCTTTTTTAACACGTTTTTTTATTGGATCAAAAGTAAAACACTAAATCCTCACAATTTTTCAAACACTTATTTTTTCTTATACTACTAATTTATAATAAATAAATATTAGTTCTTAAAGTGATAAAAATATCAGCTTTCCTCACTTCCTTTACGATAATAATTTTTCCATTATTTTGTTGTTTTTTTGAGATTATTGTGCATTATTAATAACATTAACAACAATAGAATACATGGGGAAATTATGAAATAACATAAAGTGAGGACGACTAATGTAAATTATAATAATGGCAACATAAGATTTAAAATTATTTGATATTTTAATTTTCTAATTTTATGAAATCTTGTAATGCTAATTCGACTTGTAACTGAATTAACTCTTTTTTCTCTTCGAAAAGTTCTTGCGCCAGCATAAATTTTTTGTGCTCCAATAAATTATTTTCTTGTATAAAGTTGTTTATGATTTTTTCATACTCATCGATTTCGTCGGCGATCGGATAGTTCTGATCTGGTTTTTGCTGCTGCTGTTCTTGAATAGCAAGAAGTTTTTTCAATTTTAAAATTTCAGATCTTTCGGCATTAATTTTAGCCTGTAATGTTGATTTCCATTGAAGTAGCTCATTATTTTCTAATTGAAACCTTATAAGTGCTAAGTACTGCGGATGAGATTCAGGAACCATCAGTAATTGAGTTTCTGGATCAATATAAATTTTATCTGAAGAGTTGTAATCATCCACAGGTAATTGGGAAATAATTTGATCTGGATTTACTTCTAAGGTCGGAGTACTTTTAGTTTCCGAAACGCCAGTTTTAGATGACTCATCATCAGAGCATGATGATTTCGTTTTAGAATTCAGGGCTAAACTATTATCAACTGTTATTACAGAATTTGTTGATGTATTATTAGTGCCTTGCATGGATACATTTACATTACTCGTGCTATCAATCGTGTCTACTGTGTCTTGCCGTTTTTCAAAGAATCGTAATTTCCTTTTCAACTGGGTTATTATTCTCGATACCTTTTAAAAAAAAATACATTTTTGTAACAATTCAATAATATTTTTTTTTTAATTATTAATCATCAAAATCCTGATAATATGCCAATAATTCAAAGTTACCTCCCATAACATCTCTTCTCGACGTTTTGACACAAAACCTGCATTCATCTCAGCATGGATTTGAGCTAGAAGACTTTCTTGTTTCGATAATTCCGTTTGAATTTCATTTGGACTATCTGGTAGTTTTGGAGACGAAGATGTTATCGGGGGTACATACCTAAAATAATAAAAGTAATATTTTACTCGATTGAAAAATTATCATTATTTTTTGTGATTATTAGATGATTAAATTTTTAGGTAATATTAATCATTTTTTACTAGTGTACCCACTATTTAATACTTTTTTATTTTTTTGATCAATAAAATGTAGCAAGGTTATCAAGCAACAGATTGAAGATTATAAATAATTACTTTGCGTTATATTTTTTTTATGTTAAGATTTGAGAAGTTTTGTGAACCTTTGGTTGCTTAAATTTAATAAAAAATTATTATTAACATACTTAATCAAATTTAAATGTTTTTGATACCCACTAACTGAAATTAAATATATACAACACAAAACATAATGATGTTAGAAATTTCAGTTAAAAAATAATTGTACCTACTATTGTATAGAACGTTAATATTTTAAATAAAATATCACTTGTTGTCGAAAAAAAATATGATTTTCTTAACTTTACTTACTTGATTAATCTAGCATCTGGAAATAAAGTATTGCAATGAGATAGCAAAGTGACTAACAATCGATGAGACATTTGAAGTGATGGGCTCAATAACATTGCCAAACTACTACTATTAATTTTATTGACCTTTTCATTTTGTAAAATTGAATCAAAATGTAATAAAATCCAAATTAATAGCATTTTATTACAACTTGGTAATTGTTCAATCAAATTTTTTAGCTCAGTTTCAGTTGCTTGAACATCGGATTGCATTGCTGTTTCTTCAAAGCGGGTAATCAAATCAGTTGTTAATATAGGCTCTGGGAGTTCTCTAAAGATAAAATATTTATAAATCAAAATGGTGTAACAGACATTCACATAAATAATAATGATGAAATTAATAAAATAATTTAAATAATAATAAATTTTTTTTTTGGTATTATATACTCATTAAGTAACACAAATTGTAACTCATTAACTTTTCTTAAGAATGCGTTTTCAATCCGCTTCAATTTCCTAATATGTTTTCATAATCCATCTGAATTAGTTACTTCATTCTTTTTATTTTACCGTGTTCACTCTTAATTAATTTCATTTTTTGTCTTAACTTTCTTTAAATAGATAGGTACGTAAATATATTTAGTTTTTAAACAAATATTAAACCTTAAAAACATTTTCAATAATCCACATGCTATTGGTGTGTCTAAATCATCAACACCATTTGATTCTCGATTATTATATAATCTCTTAAAATGTTGCAATTTACTTTTCAATGGTTCAACTTTATAAATTTGATCATTTTGTAATCCATATTGTTGAAGATAATCGATGCAATCACGTACAATTAGTGGTACATCAGTACCATCATGTGAGCGACTTCTTTGTGTTGCCAAACTCACAGAGCAACCAAAAACTGGTTGAATATCACCCAATTCTAATATCTCTTCACACACACTATTTTGTTGTTTTGATTTTTTATCTTTTTTATCCTTGTCTTTGGATTTATCCTTTTTCTCTTTTTTATCTTTTTCTTTTTTTTTGTTCTCTTTTTCCTTAGTGCCTGTACTGCTACTTCCGTCATTGTGTAAATTTTGTTCCTTAATGCCCCCTAATTTTTCATCTTTTTCTAATTTATCCTTTTTTTCTTTACTTTTCGATGAAGTAAATTTAAACGCTTTTGATTTTTTTGACTTCGATGGACTTCTAGAAAAATATATAAAAAATTTTGATAATTTAAGAGAAAAAAGAAAAAAAAAATTATTTATTTTGCTTTACTTTGTTTCAATATCATCTTCAGGCGAACTTTCACCTAACGTTGCATATTTTAAATCTTTTTTATCTTTTTTATCCTTCCGTCTACCAATTAAAATATCCTTCTTACTTAATTTTTCATGATCACCTTCACTGACTGTTGAAAAATAAACATAAGAGAAAAACAATTGATATTATAATGATACTAGGTTATTTTTGTTCAAGGGGCCTCACAAAAGTTTTTTAAACCATTAAAGAGAATTTTAGTCAATAGTTCAATTTTACTATTATTTTTATAAATAATGTTCGGTCATTAGGTAACTTAGTGAAAAAAACAGTTCAAGAGGAGCCAATAGTTAGTCTAACCTTGTCTAAATGATGAATGAATGTCCAACAAACAGGTAATTAAACTTAAGGTTTGATTGGAAAAAATCTTGAACGCAAAATGACATAATGTAGACTAAGGGTTTTATAAAATTTCAATTCACTGAGATTTATAGTAACAAAACTGAGGGAAAACTTAAATAATATTTATCAAGTATCTGATAGCTTATGTTAGAGAAAATTATTAAATTTAGAAATTAATTTTTTTTAACTTTAACTGCTTTCTTATAACTAATATAGAAGATAGGAAGACCTGCGTCCTAGGTAGAAGAGATAGGTACCTACATCTAATATAAAATATTTATTTTCCTTCAAGATCGCATTCAAAAACGCTATTAATGAATGACCATGAAGTACTGAAATTGAATAATATTGGTAGATACTGGTAGGTAGGTTAAGCTAAAATACATTTTTTTTACTGGAACGAAAATAATCCGATTTAACATACAAAATCCTAATAAAAAAAGGATATAAAGGTAAATAAAGGTAGATAACTATCTATTCTATACACAATTTTTAAGTTTCGTCCTTGAACCTTGAGTATCTATGTACGAATGTTGGTATAGGTACCTAGGTATTATTATTATTATTATTGCCAATAAATTTTCAAAAAAATTTGCTTTTCATAAAAATTATCAATAATATTTCTTACAATCACTATCATCTTTTTTTGTAGCTCCACCCTCAGCATATAAGCCAGGAAATTGATCTTTTTCTGGACTATCAACAAAATCCATTTCCTTTTAAAATAAAAATTTTTGTAAAAAAAAAAAAATTTAAAAACTTTTCATTAAAATTATAAAAACAAATTACACATAATTGATACACTCATCAGGCTGACAGATTAAATTAAACTATTCACTCACTGACTCACTCAACAAAAGAAGGAACATTTTGGATGGACGATTGCAAATATAAAAAAATAAAATGTCAAGAACGAACGAACGACAAGAAACAATAATAAGAATAATAAAACATGTAAACAAGTAACCGAGAGCGTGAACATAATTATGTTGACAATGTCATAAACGAGAACTGCATATAAGCGATTGAAACATTTGATATATGTATATCCACTTTTAAGTTTTTGCTTCAAATTTTCTTGGAAATCGAAATAAAGATATTTTTCAGAATTTTTTTAAGCTCTTCAGCTTGATGGACTTGACGGTTTATTAATTTTTCATAAAAAATTTGTTATTTTTATACCAACGAATTGTTTGTTCCGTGTTTAATATCAGGAGTTCGAGTTATGTGTGTACCTGTTGGACCTGTTGCCAATAACGAAAATTACACAAAATATGTCATTTCATCCGTGTTTGTTTACACACTTGCCAGTTTACATAAAATAAACATATTATCAACTTTACTTTGTTGTTCTTTTGCTTGGCTTTGGCTTAGGCTTAATCCAATCCATCTAGTTTTAATTTCAATATCCAATATTTATATTGATTTATTTAATGAATTGTTTTTGGTAAATTTATTCGAAATAATCTTGAATAAACAAAAAGAAGCAAAATACTAATTCTTTACCAGCGTTACAGAGCAGGTTTCAGTCCGAAGAAAATTTTTAATAAAATCTAGATAAATAATGTGATGATGTGCTGAAAGAAAGAACTCAGGCATTGTGCTTACGATTGAATAAAAATAAAATTTAAATAACTAGTTAGTAAATAACATAAATAAGATATTAATCAAAAAAAAAATGGATAAATATAAAGTTAATTCTCTAATTGGTGAGGGCTCATTTGGGAGAGTCTATAAGGCAATTAAGAAATCAGATTGTAAAACAGTGGCAATAAAAGTGATTTCCAAACAAGTAAGTAAACATTATCATCAATTTGCTAACATATTTTTCTATTAAATTTTATAGTTATATAAATGGGTATTAAGTAGCCACATATTCTCTTCAAACGTAGATTTAATTTCATACTTTTAAAATTTGGGATCCTGTTAGATTCGAAAGTAAGTTAAGTTAATCAAACTAACTTCCCAAAAGCAACATAAATTCATAGATTTGCCTAATTTTAGTCTAAAAGTTAGTTGTGTGTTACCTTCCTACCTACTTGTGTTCAGGATGGTCAGTAAAATTAGTGGCTAAATTGGACCTTCATTAGAATTATTGTCAAAATCAGATTCTGAACATCCGATGAAAAAGCTTTAATTGTTCGTAAAATTAAACCGACGACGCTGAAGATATTGAAACCTTATTCTTATTATAATTTCTAAAATTTAAGAAAAAGTAGTTAATTTGTGTAATAGTTATTTTAAATTGTTTAATTTTGTATGTATTTAATTAGGTATTTCTTTTTTTTTTTAGCGTGGACAATTTCCAAAAAAAGACTTAAAAAATCTTCGACGTGAATGTAATATTCAAGCTAGACTTGATCATTTAAATATAATAAAAATTTATGAATCATTTGAAACAAAAAATGAATTATTTTTAATAACAGAATATTGTCAAATTGATTTACATCGTTATTTATGTAAAAATGGCACTATAACTGAGAATGAAGTTCAAATTTTATCAGGTTACAATATTATCCCTTTTGATATTAAATATCAGATTAAATACTTTCTTGTAATTAATAAGTATTTTATTTTAGGTCATCTGATATCAGCTTTGTATTATTTGCATGCAAACAGAATTCTACATCGTGACTTAAAACCACAAAATGTATTGTTAGATGAAAAATTATTGCCGAAGCTGTGTGATTTTGGTTTGGCCAGAAATATGACAATGAAAACGGAATTTCTGACATCGATTAAGGTAAATAAATACTGCATTTATTTTATAATAATTATTTAAATTTTTGATTTTCGGGATCATATGATTGAACCCCGGGCAGTTATAATATCTGAATCATATCAATAAGAATTCTATCTAATTTTATTAAATTTTTAGGGTACTCCCTTGTACATGGCACCAGAAATTATGGCAGGTAAACCCTATGATCACCAAGCAGACCTTTGGTCATTGGGTTGTATAATTTATGAGTGTTTGGTTGGATCACCACCTTTTACAGCAATATCAATTGGACCTTTACTTCGACTTGTACAAGATGAAGACGTAAAATGGCCAAGTTTTATTTCGAATGAATGTGTATCACTTTTGCAAGGTTTTCTAGAAAAAAATCCGGTCTTACGAATATCTTGGGCACAAATTTTGTGCCATCCATTTGTTGATGAAAAATTGAACATTCCAAAAAATTGTAAAATAACTGAACCTGTTTTGATTGGAAACTCGAGTAAACAAGATTTTTCAGCAAAAAATACATCTGAAAAGAAAGTAAATCAAGAAAATGCCTTGTCATCATCTAAAGATAGTATCAATGCAATTTTACAAAGTGATATCGAAAATTTAGAAACAGATGATGAGAATCTTCAATATGCTGTCCCTTTCGACAAAGCAGCAAAGCTGCCTTTTGTTGAAAAAAGAATTACTCTTGTAGAAAATATGTGTAAAGTTTCAGGAAACGGAAATTTAATAATTACAAATTTTGCGGATAATTTCCCCGAGGATTCTGAATTGAAATCAATGAAAATCACTGCAGCAACATCATCAACATCATCACGAAATAAGGAACTTGAAAAACGAAAACTTAGTCAAAATTTGGAGAATTTTTCTCTTAGACTAAGTGATCGAAATAATGAAAAACGTTTTGCAGACGAAGATAATAGACAACACAAAATTGGAACTAAAATATCAACAGAATTAACCGTTTCTAAAAATACTCCACCATGCCTTCCACCAGGGTGGGACTCATCCTGTGATTCAGAGTCGCCACCTATCGAAAATGAGGAGTGGCTTGCTTTTTTAAATCGTTCTATGCAAGAAATTTTAGATGGTGATTTTGATTCAATGAAACAGCATAATTTTGTTAGTATTATAGTTGCACCTTTAAGAAACTCAAAAGCTGGACCCATTTATGAATCAATTTCTAAACTTCTAATATTACCGTTACTTCTTGGCGGTCCAGATTTAATCAAAACAATTTTTATTGAAGTCAAAGTAATTCCCAATTTAATTTATGCATCAAAATTGATAACTAGTGATATAGCAGAAGATTCCTTAAGCAATCTAAGGTCAATAGATGAGTTAAAATTTTATGAAATAAACACTTTGGATGTAATATTTGAAGTTGTTTGTCATCTAGTTCATTTAAATGAGAGATTTCTTTTTCAATTCTGTGATGCTATGCTGATTTTGACACCTAATGATCTATTTTTAAATTTATTAAATACTAAACTAGAAAAAACGGCCAGAATAAAAAATAACATTTTCGGTTTATTTTGTTGCGTATTGATATCAAGCCCTGAAAATGCTGAATTAGTAGAAAATATTATTTTCGAAAAAAAATTTGATTTAATTTCTCTGATTAAGAGCTGTAAATGTAAGAAACTAATAGCAAGAATATGTAAATTATTTAGATTACTTGGCCGATTTAGTTTAAGCAGTTTACAAAATATTTGGAGCTCCAATTCCATGGTACGAGTAATTTTTGAAGACTTAGCAAATAATGATGAATGTGAATTAGTTCGAATTGAAGCTGAGAGTTTATTAAATGAATTAAAACAATTTTCATTTTATTCCTAATTTTAAATTTTTTTTTAATTAACACCTATTTCAAGTATTTCACAAAACTTAAATTATGTAATTGTAATCCTTGAGCTGTAATTTAATACACTGTGGAACAAATAAATTAAAATAAATATATAAAGACGAATTAATAAACAAAATTAATGAAAAAAAAAATTAATAAAAATAATCAAATACAAAAAAATAGATTAAACAATGACGTGAACATGAGTTATAATTAACAAATATTACTGAACCTAAAGTATTTTTGAAATATATCCTTTTTACCAAATCTCTATCTGAGACCTTTTAAATACTTAAATATTTTAATTGGTTTTTGTTTTTCTTCTAAAAAAGAAACGAGTACAAATTTAGAATGCTTCAATTATTATTTGTACAAATTACGGGGATTCCTCTATAAACTAATGTTACTTTACTAGAATATGTAGAAGAATTATTTCTAATATCTGACAAAACTTGACCAAGTTTGGAATCTCTCCTTTCTGCCGAAAAAACATAATTTTTATTTTCGTTATCAGTGAATTTCAAAGTACCCTTTTTCCATAGCACTACATCTAAATTTATAAATTCATCATTTGATTTATCACTCTTAACCCATCTAGTTATCAATTCGGATGACATTAAGTCCATTTGAAAATCAAAAACAACATTGTTGCATCCAATAACTACTGGGCATAATCCAGCATGAAAATATAAATGTTCACCTTTAAATTCACTATATAATCCACAACTAGATTTTAATTTAGCAGATTCACAGCCAAATAAAAATACTATAGTTTTATTCAATGGTTTTAAATATCTATTGGATTTAATAAACCTCATACAACTTCCATGACCGCAATAAATAAACAAATCGTTACTTGAAAGTAAATCCATTAATTCTTCTGATTTTGGAATTTGAGATCGTGTATAATTCCAATTAGGATAAAAATGTTTAAATATTGTTAACATTCGTTTTTCCATGGCATTTAAATTACTTTCTGGATTAAGAAGAACATTTGCCGAACTGACATTGCATTCCAGATATCCATCAATTATATTTAAACTGAATTTATCATAAAGTGCCTGAAGAATTTTAAATGATGATAATCTAAAAATAAAATAAATGCACAGATTTTTAATTTTGTCTACTGGATGTTAAACTTTCAAGAATTTCAATTAATTCAATTAATTTAAAATAAATAATTTTATTTAAATGTTAACGATTGTTTTTTTCAAGGGGTATTATCTAATTGTATTATCAATTCCACAAAAATAAAATTCACTTATTAATTTGTTAATTTTTACCTGCATATTTCATATTTTACATTTAACAATTCCCAAGGAAAATGATCTAACATTTCATCGATAATTAATAAACATGGGTTTTCATTATATTTATGGTATTTCAAATAATTATTTTGTAAAAATTTTTTCAATTGAATTCTAAATTTTTCTGTTTTCCTTGCATCTAAATAACATAAAATTTTTTCAATTTCTTCAGTGAAAAAATGTTCACCATTGGCCAACAATAAGCTTAGTAAAACTCGATCATAATCGTTTAAATCAAATTTATCACAGAATTCATCAATTTCTTTAAAATTTTCATTCTCAATTTTATTTGAATAATCATTTTTTAATAGCCTTATAAGTGGACCTAAATCTTGACACAACAATTCGATTGTTTTAGAGATTTTTTCATTAAATTTATTCATATTTTCATTAAATTTTTTTTGTTCTTCACGATCTTTATCATTAATAGAGGCAAACGCCTCCTTAAATTCTCGTCTTATTGTTGCAAAATTTTCAAAAACCTTATCACTTATATTAATTTTAATTGTAATTGGCATTGGATAATCTGAGCTACGCTCATGTCTCAAAATAATGAAAAAAATTGAACAATTATGTGATAAAAAGTTATCATCAAGTGAATTTGTTAATTTTGGATTATAATTTTTAATAATCTGTATAATACGCCATTCTTTTGGTAATTTTTGACAATAATTTATAAGTTTTTCCATTTCATTTAAAATATTTAAATCAAATGTTTTTTTTGGTATTAATTTTTGATTATTACTATTAACCGTTGTTGATTTTTTTAAATTTTCATTAAATAAATTTTTAGCATGTGATAACAATGGATTGTTTTTAAAATTATTACTCATTTTTGATTCAGAGAATTTTTTATTAAATATTCTATTTAATTCAGTTAAATCATCCAATGGACAATTGTGATATTTCAATTTTGAATTATTAAAAAAATTTTTCGATTCAAATTGAATGCACAAAGAATTAATATGACAAAAAATTGATGATAAATATTCATTTTTTAAATAAAAATCATTGGCACATTTTAATAATAAATTTCTTATTTCTGGTGTTGGTGTTAATGCTGAACTTTCCCATAATTTTTTTAACAAGACAATATTTTCATCCATTTGTACTAGGCCTAATTAGATAGGTATGCAAACTAAAATTAAAATAAATTAAAAATTATTGAATATTTTTTTACGAGTATACACAGTACATATTATATTGTTTTTTTCATAATTCTTTGACTGAGTTTTCTTTTACTTATTCTTTTGTTGTTGGTTATTAAAAAAAAATCTTTCAAGACAGAATTTTTTGAAATTTTGAGAAATTGCTTAATTTGTTATGCACCAGGGCGCCATATACCTATTTCTCGAATGTTGTAGGTAGATAGGTATACTCGATTTTTTTTGCAAATTCAAAAATGAAAATTAGCTTAGAAGAAACATAGGGAAAATCGGATTGATCTTAAAAACCTTAATTTCCAACTCTTGAGACAAAAAATAAGAAAAATTGAGTAAATGTAGCAAGAAAGAATTCAGCCGACAAATTCTCTATTTAATAATGTTTTTTACCTTTTAATTTTTTATTTTAAAAAGAATATAGAATTTGAAGAATTCTTTTGTTAATTCCTACTTATTGTATTTTAAACGACCGCCGCTACCAACAATACTAATTAGTTCTTGAATACTTTATTATTTATGATTATGAATTCAAAATTAATATTCAAAATAAAATTAAAATTGTTTTCAAATATTTAAATTTAAAATTGTTTTCAAATATTTAAATTTAAAATTATTTAAAAAATTAAGCAAAAACGACCGAACGGCGAAAAAAATATCATTTATTATTAACTGTGTAAACAAACTGTAAATCATTCAGAAAATTGAAAACAAGTCAAGCAAGTCGATAATGTCAACTTGTTTGGCATAAATGTCCTATAAATGTCTGAAAAAAAATTCTTTAAAATTCCTAGATATGAAGAATTCTGAAAAAAAAAATTGCATTTTATCATTATATCTAAAATTATAATATTCGTTAAAACAAGAAGAAAAAAAATCATAATCCCTTGTGAATTAAAGGAGATACATAATATATTAATAAATTATTAATTAATATTAAAGAATTATTTAATCGCTGTCGCTGAAAAATTGTTCACACTTTTCAGATACCAAGCCAAGCCGTATAGCATGTAGTCACCACAAATTTAGCTTTTGCATTTTTTGAATACCAAGTCGATTGCTAACGTTCGCATCACTTAGCTGCGTCCGAAGTTCCGGCATGTGTACCTTTAATGAACTTTCAAATTTGAAAACAAAAAAATAGAATGAAATTGTTTGTTTTTGTTTACTGGTTTGGTGCAGCAGAGTGAAGAGAAAGAAAAACCGAACCGACCAATAGTCGATGGATTTTTATTAAATCAATCATAATACATTTTTTTAATTTTGTTTTAAATTTTAATTTTTTAAATTGATAAATTTAAAATAATTATATATCTACATCTCTATTCTTTTTTAGTGGTTTTATAAAAATTGAAATCAAAATTAAAACGATACCCAAAACTTAGGCAATAAATCTGGATTCTGGGTGATTATTATTTATTACGATTCCATTGGAGGTAAGTAATGTAGGTACCTATACCTATACCTTATATAGGTAGTGTCTACCTGGCTAGATAAGTAGGCACTTAAGAGAGGAATTGGATTGTAAATATCTTACTGAAATTTTGTATGAATTTAATACCTACGGTAGTTACCAACCTAAATTTCTGAAAAAATATTTCAGTTTTTTAACGAAAATTCAATAGATAGGTATTATTGAATTTGATTGTAGAAAAATGTAGAAGATGAATAGTTTTAAACAAAAATCATCATTTGAAGTAGATACCAATTTTTTCACCGACTATCTACCTACCAAGAAAAGAATTGTAAAATATAATTAAAATACAATTTCCTTCTTATGATTCGAATGAAATGAAATTTTATTTTATAGTACCTAGGTAATCTTGTTTTTGAAACTAATCAATTTTAATGAAAGAATTATTTTTCAAAAACAAAACAGCTAGCTAATTAAATCTAAATTATCAAAAATTTCTTCAACACCATCAACAGCTCTCAGTTTTTCAATAAATTGTTGATACAAATTATAATCTTGCTCAGATATTTTTACTGATTTCTTCGCTACAAACATATGTTCCGAATTTTCAATGGAATATCCTTTGTTCTTCAATTCTTCGGATATTCTATTCAATTCAATTGGATTACAAAGAAACTAAAAAACAAAATAAAATGTGATTAAATTTGCTTTGTTTATGAAGAACTATGTATGTATTTTCCCTTTACTAACATTTACTAATCCTTGTTCTTTATTAAGAATTTCAACTTCTTCAGCTCCACATTCAATTGCATTTTCAGTGCATATATCTTCTAATTCTTTGGCGGATTTGGAATTCAAAGAATCATTTATTTTCGTTTCAATTAAGCCATTTTCATCGAATAAATGTTTTACGTCTAAGTAGGCTGCCCTGAAAAAGGAAAATTGAGACAAGGAAAAAAAGTTAAAAAAACGAATGAAAGTTTTAATTTAGTTATTTACCCAGATTTCTTTAAAATTGGAGCTAAATTCATTTTAAAATTTGGTAAATTTTCCGTGTACACTAATACTACCATAAAAATTTTATTTAAAGCACGAATTTCTAGAACATGTTTTTTCAATTGAGTCTTACTAGCTTCAATTTTTTTTATCGAGCTTTGAATAGAACCCATTGGCATATTATTTTTTAAAGCTTGATCTATAACATTTCTTAGATTTGAATTCATATTTGGATTTGAGGAACCACCTTCTTGAATAGCCATTCTAATTTGTCTAGAGTATTTTGTGAACGCAGAAGCACGCTGTCCATCCTTCAAAGCTAAAAATTATAATAACTTCACATAATATTAAATGCTTAAATAAAGCTGAGTAGCGCAAAGGTTTCGAGACAACTTTAAAGCAATACTAAGCTTGGTTATAGCAGTAATATTTGGAATATCCAGAGTATGATTATAAGTTGAAGGCATTTATCATTAGATTTAGGGTAAGATTCACTTTAGTATAAAACCTTTATAACTGCATTGCCTATCTTATCTACCATTCAATAGAAAAAAGTCAAATTGCATGCCTTACCTTTTATGTGCCTGATATTAGCCCATTTTGAATGACCAGCCAAATCGATAATACTTCTGTGTAGCCATGATACCGGCATTAAATAAATTAAATTTGAATATATAGAAGACGAATTAAATAAATATCTTCTATTCATTGCATTGCTGAATCTTGAATTTATGAAAGAAATCATTTTTTTGATTTTAAATAATCTATCTACGTATGTATATATTTGTTTCGTCGATTAAAATTATTTTTTATTGGTTTCGTCGATAAAATTCTCGAATTTATTTATGACACCAAATCAAATACGGCAAAAAATGGTTCAATCAATAAAGAAAATAAAAGATAAAAAAATGAATTATCTACCTACAACAAAAAAAACTTCAATTTACTGACATATTAAAGAATTCTGTCAATCGTCATATGTTTTTTTTTGGGTTGCATAGATTATTTACGACGACGGTAGTCGGGTAGTACAGTATTGCTTTGCTGAGCAAACCATAAATACATATATATTTGATTTCAACGTTCTGGTTCAAAACAAAAAAATAGTTTTTGAAATATTTTTTTCTAAATAAGCTAAATAGTAAAGCATCCTAAAATTTACAGCGAAATAATTTTCTATGAAATCGACATCCCGGTCATATAAATTTTAATATTTATTAAAGAGGATATACCTATAACTTTTTTTGAATGACTACACATAAAGCGGAGACCTATCTGCATCATTACAAATTTCAGCTTCAAACTTCCGTTTTGCCTATGCTTTGATTCCTAATCAAATTAATAGAATTATAGAAAATTATATGTATATATTATATTACCTACAGAAGGAATAGAGGTAAGGCCTTATTAATTTAATTCACATTAATATTGTTAATCTTATCTTGTATCTGGAATTTAAATTGTGATTAATTTTTTAAGGACAAAAAGAGCGCTTTAACAATGGATGAAAGTGATTTACTTAATTCTCCAATTCGGGGTAATTTATCAACAAGTAGTCGAGATTCTTTTGAAGGTCTTGATCCTCATGACCCAAATTTGAGTAGATTGGCCACAAAAATGTTTAAGAAAACTGAAGCATATATTATAAATGAATTGAATGGACCATTAGAGGATTATAAATTACTTGAAGACATGAATCGTGTCACTATATCCAAATATTCTGACATGAAACAAATTGCTGAAAATTTAGAAAAGTCAACTGAAGATATTAAAATTAAAATGGAAGAATTGGTATGTGTTCAAATTAAAAATATTATAAATCTAGTTTTAATTATTTTTTTTAGAAGCCCTTATTTAATCAAATAGACGATATTGAAGAAACTGTAGATAAGCTAGAAGCTGCTAGTTATAAATTAGGTAATTTATAAGGAAAATATAGCTTAAAGGCATTAATTTATTGAATTTTAGATGCATATACCGTGGCCCTTGAAAACAAATTCAAAGTGCTTATCCAGCAACAGAACGAGAAGAAAAATTAATGATCATAATATTCAGTATGACGATTATAATATATTTACATACTACTTTAATTATCCAAATATATTAAAACAAGTATAAAGCTAGAAAATATATTTAAAAAGATTGTAAATATAAAAATAAAAATATTTAATTACAAAAAATATAATTAATATTTCATAATTAATGAAAAAAAAATGTATATCAATATTTTAGTCACTGTCTTTAGAATGGAAAATGAGTTCAAGCCAAATACAATATAGATTACATCACACGAATTGCAAAAATTAATCAATCGAAATATATGTATATTATGTATTTATTACTTTCATTCATATTTCAAAGATTTTGTTATAAAAAACTTCATTGGCATTATAAATTATGCACAACTCTTGTGTGCATTTTCAATTTTTTATCTGAATCAAATCTATCTGGACAATTTTTGCAGACAAATTTATTTTCCTCAATGTTTACGACAACGCTCAACATAAAGTTCATAACTTTGGCTTAACGTTTCGTTACATCTTTCACAATGATATTAAGTAATAAGTGATTAAATTTCTTTGTGAAAGCGTTTTTTATGAGTATAAACGCCTTCTTTTGTTGCGTAGCCCTACAAAAATATATTTTTTTTATTGTTAACTAAAGCTAAAGATAGAATGTTTTAACCTTTTCACAGATGTCACAAGAAAACGGATTTCCAACTCTGGTGTGTGAAAATTCGTGAGATCTTTTCACAGAAAGCTTTATGAAAACCTAAAACAGAAATTATGTGAAATTTTTATTAAAATAAAATAGCGTAACTCAATTTCTTTAAAAATATTCTTTCTAACAACAAATAAAACCTAAGCCAATTCAAATTCAAATAAATACCAAAATAAGATATAAACATTTTTCCAGGGGCCAAATTTATAACAAAAATATCCTCAAAAATATTTTTACCTATAAAATTTGATTTCAAGCCTTTTTTTTCGGTAGTTTAATTATAGAACTTGACGCCTGATTCTAACAACGTCAAATAAATTAAATTTAAATAATATTTATTGGAGTATGAACCAGCAGGAAGGCCAGAATGTTTATCAGGCAGCTTAACATTGTTATTTTATTACAATTCTTTTCAGAAAATTACCTTTTCGCAAAATTCACATTTATAATTATATTCCCCCTTATGTGTTAATCTGATGTGAGCATTTAAATTATACTGCAAATTAGTTGAAAAATAAAAATTTTAGATTCTAAATATAGAGAATTTATAATACTCAACACAACATCAAAGTTAAGAAAAAAAAATACCTTTGTAGCAAAAGATTTTGGGCATAGTGTACATAGAAATTGTTTTCCTTCAAATTTGTGCCGACTGCGATGATCCGTCATTTTTCGTTTTGTTAAAAAACTCTTTGGACACAAATCACATTTGTGAATTCGTTCAGTTAATGAATGATTTTTTGTGTGAGTTGATAAATTATTCTTTGATGATAAATTGGCATTACATATTTTACACTAAAATTAATAATATTGTAGGTAATATGTTGTTTTAGGTTTAGAGAATAATATACTTCTTATTTAATAAGTATCTGTACCTAGATAAAATTTTTTAATTCTTATTTTATGGTAAACTAACCTGATATTTTAGATTTAAATGTAATTTTTCATGATTTTTTACATTTTGGTCGCTATTAAAGGTTTTACTACAATATCGACATTTAAATGGTTTTTGCCCTGTATGACTTAAAACATGAACTGAAAAACGAGTTTTTTTGTCAAAATCTAAAAATAATTAAAAAAAAAATAACATTTGTAAATAAAATTGAAGAAGATCCAAAACATCTAAACATTTAAACGCAAACCTTTCCCACATGTTTCACAAATAAATTTCTTATGTGTCTTCATATGATCATCTTTCATTTCTGTTTCTACAGTGCCTCCACAAATGAAACATCTCCAAAAGCCTTCAGGAGCCTTCTCATATAATTATCCTTTGACATATTTTTTCTTAACCTTTATCCTTGACTTAGAATTTTTATTTTCAGCTTTACTTTGGGACAATTTGTCTTCATTATTCTCATATTCATTTTTTATATTATCTTTTTGAATGGAAATTATTTTAGAATTGAAGAATGTGAACTCTTTGGTGAGATTTTCTCTTGCAACTCTTTTACTTTTATCATTAATTTCACTTGTTAATAATTTCATGTTGTTCGGTTGGTTACTTTCAAAGGAGCTTACCACATTATCGCAGAATTTAGTTGATGAGTATTGGACTTTGTCATTACAAAATGTCTTATCAACATCATTGAATGATAAATCAATTATCATTAAATGTTTAGAATATGCTTCGTAACATTTAAAACTTAATGATCATAATACACAATTTATTGACATAACACTGTTGATGTCGAGAAAAATCTCTCCGCATTTTTGATTGCCGCCTCCACCAGATAGGTATATAACATTTTTCTTGTTTGACTTCTATTTTTGAATTATACATTATTTAAAATGGGAAAATGTACAAATTGAAACAAAATAAATGGGTGTAGGTCCTACCTAAATGTATTTCGTTGCATACAAAGAATGTTATGTTAGGTTAGTAACCTCCTAAAGAACTCTGGTTACTAATTAATATTGGTATCAGGTTACTAATTAATATTGAAAAAAAAATAACAAATTCAATGTCAAATGAACCTATCTTCTAGGAGCTTAGTGGTTAAATGTAAACCTACTTCACATTTTTAAAATTTAATTAAAAATCAATTTATTTTTATTAATTAAAATTAAAAAACCCAGTAGTATTTAAATTATTTTTTTTATAAATTTCTAAATTGACTATTGAAACATGATTGAAACATGATTGACACTCAGCGGGGCGCGATCATATTTTAAGTCGCTGCGCCTTACTAGCAGCGAAATTTTCAATTTTCGGAGCTGCTGCTAAAAAATTAAGCAGTTTTTATTTTAGTGTTCTTGGTGTTCTCTATTTTGATTAGTTGATTTGATGTGTAGGTATATGTTTTTTTATAAATGCAATTTATTTGATGGAACCACACCACCGTCAGGACGAACAGCCAAATTGGATATCAATTTATTGGTTTTCGAAAATAAAATGAAATAATTTAATAATTAATTAAAAAAAAAATAATAATAATAATTTTAAAGGAAATTATGTGTTCAACACAATCAACAACATCTGCCTCCGCCGCTATTAAAATGAATAGTATTGTTGACGATCCATCGTATTTTGATCAAAATTTACAAACTTTACTGGGAATTGGAATAAAAATTGAAAATGATAATAAATGTGGTGAAATTTTTTTAGAAAACAATTCTTTGTCAGTTCATTGTGCTTTGTGTTCAAAAACTTACAAAAATGAAGGTCTAAACATATTTTCAAACCATTTAATTCAAGAACATTCATTTGGTATTTTGAAAATTCGTGAAACAACAAATGAACCAATTATACTGGAAGATGCTAAAAATGTAAACTCATCAGCATTGGTGGAATTTAATGAGCAGGATTCATCAAATGACAATTTACCATTAAATAATTTTATTAAAAAGAAATCCAAACACAGGTTGGCCCATGAAACTGAAAATTTTATCGAGCCAAATGATTCACAAGATAGCGATAAAAATGGAAACTTTTATGAAATTGAAAGTAAACCAATTCTTTTGGTTGCCGACAGAAAGCCAAGTAAAATAATAAGTTCATCATCGAAAAAAATTAAACGAATAAAAAAGGAAAAGATAGAAAAATTCTGCCCATTGAACCCTATATTAAACAAAATAGAAGAAAAATTTACAGATTTAATTGAGATGGAAGAAAACGATATGTGGAAAAGGCGAAAAAGAAAAAGTCGAGCTAGATTTGAAAAAGCTCCAGACGGTTATTGGAGATGCCGAGTTTGTGGTGAAATGGTGAAAGTTGATGAAAAGGATGACCATAGGAAAATTCACAAAAGACACATTTGTGAAAAATGTGGAAAAGGTAGGATTCGCTTACCTTATACAAAATTTATCAATTTTTTTTTAAATAATTTTTAAGATATATGGTATGGTTGGTTGGCAGCACATTGTACGCATTCATAGAATGATAGAGTACCTATAATATTTGCTTCCATTTAATTAATTATTATTGTTTATAAAATAATTAAATTTTACTTTTAGGTTTCAATGATCATTTTCGTCTTAGTCTTCATATCAGAAATCATACTGGCGAAAAACCTTACAAATGTGAATATTGTTCAAAATCATTTAAATCAAATCAAACAAGAAAAAATCATGAAAAAACGCATTATGGCTTAACACCTTTTCAAGTATTTAAACTTTTATAGACTGATAATTTTAGAATTTTTTTTTTATTTATAAAAAATCACTTGGATTAATTGTAAACATTTAGATACATCTTTTTTAATTTTTTATCTTTTTTTTTATTTTGTTAACTATGATATTGTAAACGTTCTAAAGAAAAGAAACAAAATTCACCAAATCAAATAGAATTTTTTATAGATTATTGTACAAATAAGAAATTTATCTAAAAAAATTCGCGTTGATAGATAAAACTACTAATCGGTACTATTACAATTCCTAATTCGATGTCTGCTGGAGTTAGATTTGGTTTTCATCATCGTTTCCTTCATTTGGACTATTTATGTTGTTTAAAAAGTAGTGAAAATATTTTGTAGTATGTATGTATTTTGATTTTAATATCCTTTAACAAAATTATCTTCGTTTACTATCAAGTGCATTACATTCATAATACATTCATAATAATGTTCATTATATTTCAGTGCAAATTTTGTGATAAACAATTCAAAACAAAGACTTGCCATCGAGACCATGAAAAAAAACACTCGCTTCCAAATGAGAGAATTCATCAATGTGATTTATGCCCAAAAAAATTTGTTACTGAAAGAGCAATGATTGCTCATAGAGGTAGGCATAAATTTGAAGGAAAACCTTTTCAATGTATTCAATGCCCAAAGTCGTTTGCGTTAAAGGTAATAATTATATTAATTCCATTATTTTTAGGAAATTACTTTTATTATAAATTTTTTTTTTTAAATCATTGTTTATTATTTAAAAATTTTATGTATATACCTAACGTATTTTTAGTACGGTTTAACTGCTCATGTTAGACTGCATCATAAAGGTGAATTTAATTACAAATGTGATTATTGTGATAAGGTAACATGATATATATATCCTTATGTTTTATTCTCGACTTCATTATTTCTATTTGTTTCCTTATCAGGTTTTCATAAAAAATTCAGTTAGAAAGGCTCATCAAGAATCACATACAAGGAAAGGTCAACCATTTCCATGTGATTTATGTGAAAAGGTTTGTTAGTATTATCAGATTAAGTAAAAGATTTTCGTTTAAAATAAATATCTCAAAGTTACACAAAAATTAAAAAAATTAAAAATCGATGAATAATTTTTAACTTGAGTTAAAGAGTTCTTTCAAATTGTGCTTAAATTTCGTAGGGATTTTTTTTAAATAGTTAAAATAAAAAAAAAAATCAAGGAAAATAATTATTAAATTTTCTTTTAGAAATACGCTACCCCTCAAGGTCTTTATAAACATAAAAAAAGAGATCATAAACCAGACTCAGCTGAATTCCGTTGTGCTAAATGTGGTGAATTTTTCCATCAAAATCAAGAAGCTTATAACGAGCATTGCAGAAAACATAATTTTGAAGAAAATGATCTTGTTTGTAGACAATGTGGTATTAGAAGTAATTCAGAGGCAAACTTGAAAAGTCATATGGAAAAAATGCATAATTTAAACGCCTTAAACGTAAATAATAATAATAATAAGACTAAAAAATTGTATTAATAATAAGTACCTAACTTATATAATAATTATTTTAATAAATTATTTTTTATTGGGAATTAGTTTACTTCTTAGAATACTTATCGCTTTTGGAATTTAGATAAAATAAGTCATAGAATAATAAATCATAAAATAATAATTCATAGAAGGTTTATATATTAGAAAAAAAGTTTTGAACTACGTAGATATAGTAAGTTATTATTAATTACGATATTATTTCTATATTATAATTATAAATTTTTAATAATTTGTGCATTAAGTTCAATGCCAATTAAAGTTTTTTCATATAAACACAAACGCATTCAAAACAACTGCGTTTTTATACACGCTCAAGATTAATTCCATTCCATGATAAGGATAATTATTTTATTGATTTTAGATGCAGAGATTACCTAATACCTAATACCTACAGAACAAGAACTTGAAAATGTGAATTAAATGGAATGAATTATATTGGAGTAAAAAATTATTTATATTTTATCAGTCCAAATAGTGCATTTTCTGAATTGTGAGTATCCTCTCTGATGTCCCAATAGTTAATTTTGAAATTTTTGCATGAATAAAATCCGCAGCTACAAAAATGTATGAATATTAATATAACTTTTAGTCTATGACTTTATTAACCCTTCGCGACAAAACATAACCCTCTATATCTTCTGTTGTCAAAAAAACATAAACAAAAAATATTCTTCAAAACAAAAAAGACAAAATATTAAACAAAAATAAATTTTAAATATTTTATGAGAAATTTAACTTATTTATTTTATTTATATTATACCTATATAGTACGTACGTCAGTACGGTATGGATTTTAATCCTTAAAGACAAAAAATTAAATGAATTTTTAAATGGTTGATTTAAAAGTAATTAAAAATTTCACAAGCATCAAAGAAGAGAAAGAGCTGCTTGAAGTTAAAATTGAAGATTTTTTTAAGTGTGGAGAAATTTTTATTGAAAATTCTTCATTATACTGTCATTGCGGTTTTTGTTCATTGAAATTCGAAGATTTAACACTATTCTCAGTTCATTTAATTAAGGACCACTTAATTAGAAACTTAGATTCAGATGAATTACCATTATCGATAACCAAGCAAAAAAATCTAAAATCAGAAATTTTATTTGGAGATAATGATAAAAATATAAACGCACTGAAAAAAATCGATAATAAGAATCCAAAGAGAAGAATATCAAATGTAGTTAATGAACAAGATCAAAAAATAAAGGGAAAATTAAAAAAAAGAAATAGTAGGAACAAAAAGAACGCAATTTTAGAAGTAACAAAGCAAAATCCAACAAATGATGAAAATTCTAATGATTCCGAAAAAAGTTTAAAAATAGTTGAAGAAAATTTTTGGAAATGTCAAGTGTGCAACGAAGATGTGAAACTGGAATTTAAAGAAGAACATCAAAAAAATCATAGACGAAGAGTTTGCGATATTTGTGGAAAAGGTAGTTATATGTTTAACTGGTTGAGATATACATTACCTTTCAAATTTAACTACTACAATAATAATAATAATGTAAATATTGCGTAGAGGCAATATCGTAACCAATGTGCGGTATATTGCGAGAGGGCTAATTTTTTTTCTTTTTTTTGTCAGAAGTCATGGTCCTATGGCATGTACGGTCGTGGGTTCGATTCCCACCTCCGACTGGAATTTGTGTTAATTTCTAAATTTGTCTCACTTGAATTAAGTGTTTGTGTTGTTTTTTTCCTTTTAGATTTTAAAGATTCCTACCAATTAAATCTTCATATGCGACATCATACTGGTGAAAAACCGTTCAAGTGTGAATATTGTTCGATTGCATTTATCTCAAAAAATATTTTAAGGAATCATCAAACTTCACATTTCGGTTTAAAGTCATTCCAGGTAAAAGTTAAACCATCGAAAAAAAAATTTATTATAATTGATTTTTATTTTAAGTGTAAATTTTGTAAAAAACAATTTAAAGGCAAATCTGCGTGCAAGCAACATGAGCGTAACCATTCGAAAAAAAAATGTGTCGAATGCAATTTATGTTCTAAAAAATTCATTAGTGAACAAAGAATGAAAGAACATCGTGTTCGTCATAAAGTTGAAAGGAAACAGTTCCAATGTTTGCAATGTCCAAAGTCTTTTGCATCAAAGGTATTTTTTTTCATATCTTCGGGGTGAATTTGCATTGAAAACTACATTTTATTAATGTATAATTTTTTTTTAAGTCAAATTATACAAGTCATGTAAGATTAGAACATAAAGGAGAATTTAATTTTAAATGCGATTATTGTGATAAGGTAAGACTTCAAATTAAAAATAAAAGGTTTTTTAAATATATATGTATATCTTCTCAAAATCTTTAAATTTTCTAGGTATTTATTAAAAATTATCTTAGAAAAGTGCATCAAAATACACATACTAGAGTTGGTCAACCATTTTCTTGTGATATGTGTGATAAGGTTTATACATATTCGACTATTTTATATGATTTAAGGGTTTTTAATACTTTATAACATTTTAGAATTATGCAACAAAAGAGGGACTTTATAATCATAAGAAGCGAAATCATAAGCCAGATTCAATTGAATTTCGATGCGGAAAATGTGGAGAGTTTTTCCATCAAAATCAAAAGGCTTATATTGAACATTGTACAAAACATAGTCTTGAAGAAGATGAGCTTGCCTGCAAATTATGCGGTTTCGCATGTGGTTCAGAAACAAATTTAAAAGTTCACATTGAGAGAATACATAACACTTTATAGTTTTAATAAATAATCATATAAGAACAAAGCATTGAATCTTTTAATACCTAAGTATATTGAATTCTTAGATTACATAATAGCCTTTTTTTAAATACTTAAATACTTTGCATTTTAAAAATTATTATTATTAAAACTAAGCTTTTAAAATCAGACAATCAAATGCGTAAATATTTTTTTATTCCTGCATAATCACACATATTACATTCCTTGGGTTACGGTATTATTAGTATGAAAAAATCAAAACTAAAATACTACTACTTCATTTTTTGCCTTGAATTAACAACACTAAAATATTATATGACTTTATTTCATTTGAAATTAAAAAATATCTACAAGTATTTTTAGCACCACTATTAAAATTAATCAAAAGTTAATTAACTCTCTGAGTTTATGCTAGTGCTTGTAATTGTATTTTCGATTTGAATGAATTTCGTCCAATTAAAAGTTCTCCCATGTTGAGCCCGAACTTCTTCAAACTCTTTTCGATGTACTTGTTTGCGATGATGATGCAAATTAGAACTGTGGCTGAAAGTTTTTGGACAATAAGGACATTTATATAATGCCGTACCAGTATGCCAAGCCATATGCTCCTATAATAATTATAAAAGATAATAATCATACTTAAAAACAAAATAATACTTTAGAAATAAGTTTTTTTTATCCATAAATCACTTAAACAATAAAAAAAATATCTATTAGAGGAAAGAAATATAAAATGTCATACATTATTAATAGCCATTACAGAGATACATATATGTATATGTCCATAAGAAATTAATTGACATTTAGATAGTTCCTCTAGCGAGTCACAAAAATTTCATTACTTAGAAAATATAAATAAATATATAATTTGAGCCTAAGCTATCTTATTTTATTTTTTTAATTCGAGCTTGCGGAACAACAAAGCTTTGATTTAAAAAAGTAAGAATTATTTTTACCTTCAATTCTCGGGGCCTTCTAAAAGTTTTTTGACATAAATTACATTCAATTTTTTTCTTCATCATATGAGTATATCGAATGTGATCACGTAAAGCATGGGGTGTTGGTGAAGTTTTATCACAGTGAGGACACTTACGTAAATTACGTTCTGGCATTTTAGAATGTGATCGACCAATATGAATTTTTAATAAATATTCATTCTTATACCACCCTTTACACATATTACATTGAATTTTTGGTTGTTCAATTTCATCATGACTTGCACGATGATTTACCAAA